>OZ024740.1:9911549-9919049 GCA_964016885.1 Eledone cirrhosa
GTCTCGCAACACAGACGGTACATTTGGACCAGGAGGGTCGACTAGTGGTTCTGGACCTTGGCAGTGGTGAAGGCGGAGCGTTTAGGTTCGTAGCCGTCTACGGCCCTTTCGGGTCAATGCGGCCGGACTTCTTCCATCGTCTGGAGACTTTTCTAGGGACGTCCCGCTCCTTGCTATTAGTGGGGGACTGAAATGGTATCCTAGATGCACGCTGGGACTACATAGGAGCCTGTCCCGATAGAGAGGGGTGTAATAACCTCAATGGGTTAATCGATCTATTTGACCTGGCCGATAGATATCGACTAGATTTTCCGACTGCGCCAACCTGGACTTGGGCAAATCGCAGTGGATCATCTAGGTCGTACCTAGATAGGTTCTTAGTTAGAATTAAGGATAAGGACTTCTTAAGTTGTCCAAAAATGCGCATGGTTGGCTATTCAGACCACAAGTTAGTGACCTGACAGAACGCATAGACCTTGACAGAACGCATAGACAGGGACCCGGTTACTGGAAGCTCAACTTGACCTTACCGGCAAGTAAGGCTTACAGGGACCGGATAAGCACTTTAGTTAAGGAGCGGTTGACGGGCGCCATCGTCAACAGCAGGTGGTGGGGATTCTCAAAAGAGAGATTAGAGTAGTCTCTATAGAATTTAGTAAGGAGTTAGCCTCAAATAGAAATAGGAAGGAAAGGGAGTTGGTAGATAGTGTAGAAGAGGCAATTAGAAGCGGCGACGTGGCCAGAGTGCTAGCGTCGAGAACGGCCCTGGGCCAGTTCTTCGACGCGAAGCACGAAGGCTGCATCGTCTGAAGCAAAATACGTGCTCTGTGAAACGAGGGGACCAAAGCTGTTAGCTGGGCCCGCGTGACAGAAGCCAAAAGAGGGAGTAGATCCACTATCCGGTCTTTTCGAGACCAGGATGGACGGGTGATCCTTGAGCCTAAGCGGATGTGCGAGGCTTTTCAAAAGCACTTTGCCGGATTGTTCGGAAGGGGCGGGGAGCCGGTTGGGGAAGTGGACTTTGGTCCATACCTCGACGGCCTGCCGCGTCTCTCGGACAGGGAGGCGAAGTCCTGCGAGGATCCGATTTCAGCCGCTGAGATAGAGGACGTGTTGAGCCAATGCGGCAAACGCAAATCCCCGGGTCTCGATAGTTTTCCATACGAACTATATCTAGCTATGCCGGACTTGTTCCCCGATCTCCTCGAGGCGGTCTACTGCAACTGGAAACAGAACGGGAGAATTCCCTGTGCTGTGACCAAGGGCGTAGTCACGCTAGTGGGGAAGGACGAGAACAAGGGGGACGATATAAATAATTTCAGGCCCATAACTCTGCTAAATACAGAGTTACAGATTTTGGCCAAGGTGCTAGCAAAGAGGTTGGCGCTTGTCGTGGGCAACCTGGTGGGAGATGCGCAGACATGTGCTATCCAGTCCAGGTCCATCCACGACAACCTCCGCCTCATGCGATACATCATAGAGAGGGTGGGGAACGAACCCGGCTTTGGTGGGGCCTTGATCAACTTGGATCAATCTAAGGCGTTCGATAGGGTCGACCATGGTTACCTGGATGCGGTGCTAGCGGCGGCAGGCTTCGGACCCGTTTTCAAGGGCTGGATCAATGCCATGCACAGCAGCCGCATCTGCTATAGGGTCAAGGTGAACGGCTACCTCTCGGAGCCGTTCGAAATCGTGCGGTCCATCCGACAAGGGTTCCCTCTCTCCTCCCTTATGTATGTAATGACTCTAGAGCCAGTGCTGCGGAAGTTTGAGTTGTTGCAGGGCATCCCGTTGGAACCGGGATTGCGGAAAGCGGTGTCAGCCTACGCCGACGACGTAAGAGTATTTGAGTCGACGGCCTCGGAAATCGGGGCGATCGGCACCTTACTGGAGGAGTACGAAAGGTTTACAGGGGCTAAGCTGAACCGATCAGTCGATCGGTCTGCAACTCGACACGTGGAGGGGAAGATCGATGCCCTCCGATGGCGTCGTCGGGCGCTGGACGGAGGACCCGGTGAAGTTGCTCGGGGTCTGGTTAGGACCAGACCTCCAGATGGAGAAGAACTGGGGTGAGGTAACGAACAGGGCCTTTTCACTGACCCAGAAGTGGGCCGAGTGCAACATGTCCCTGAAAGGTCGGGCGGAGGTGGCGAACACTTATATAGTGTCCGTCATCTACTACTGCCTGACCGTTGTGCCTTGCCCAAGGGAAACGCTCGCCAAAATGGAGCGCGCACTCTTCCAATTCCTTTGGAAGAAGCGGGATCCTATGGTGTGGAGATCCATCTGCTGTCAACACCCTTCAAAAGGAGGGCTGGGGATGCCGTGGCTAATGATACGTAAACACGCATTAAGGCTACTGCACCTCCAGTTATTCCTCACCGGTCAACCGGTGTGAGCCCCGTTTGTGAGGCGAGCCTTTCCCAGACTCGTCTCACTCACCGAGCTGCAATCCTGGGTCAAGCAAAGACCGAGAAAACTGGGTGCCTGGCACACCGAGTGTGCCCAGGCGCTCACGGCTCTCTGGCAGGCGGACCCGGCTGTCAGTGGAGAATCCACCTCGTCATTCTATAGAGGGCTCGTGGTTAGCAGGTGCGACAACGCCCTCGGAGAAGCCCTAGGCATGGAGGAAGATGAACTGGCCACCTTGTTCGGTAGGACATTCAGCCCGGGACCCATGGATAACTTCCAGAGGTCCCTGGCCTGGCAGTGCTACCGAGGGGCTCTGCCCGTACGAGAAAGACTCTACAGACACGGGCGCCTGAGTACGGATCCCTCGATAAAAATCTGTCCCAGATGCGTGTGCGACGAGGAAACCGTTGCACACGGATTGGTACACTGCTCGAGCATTGCCGATCTGTGGGGCTATGTCGAACAACTGCTGTCAAGGGTGGGACCAATCCGGTTGACCACCGAGTCTATTGTAACGATCAAGCCGCCTCCCCTCTTCAAAAACGAAGGAGAGGCGGTGTTTCTGTGCGTAATAGCCATGGCGAAAGAGGTTGCATGATGGACGCGTCTGAAAGGACTGAGGTCAGACACCTTTCTCTCTAGCCAACAACTGGTCCATTTCTTCCGATATCATTTCGGAAGAAGGATCAGGATGGAGAGAGAGGTGCTCCACCCCAGCCGTTTTTATGAAAGATGGGTGAAAGTGGCGAGAATGGCCCGTGTGAATGGGCCTTCACTCTACATCAGACTATAGGTGAGGAAGATGAAAGATCAAGGGAGCACCCCCTCTCTGTGCTCCTGAGGAGAAGGGTTGCACACTTTTTTTCGAGGGTGTGTACGACTCCCCAAGGCGCCTCCTCCCTATTGAGGATTTTGTTATAAAATTTATTTTGTTATATTTTATTTTATTTTTATATTTTGTTATTGCCTCCTCCTTATTGAGGACGCCTTGTTATGTAAACTCCCCCCATTGTACTTGTCCCACTTTTTGATGCCTTGGTGGCAAATAAAAAGAAAGTTATCTATCTATCTTTATGGCCCGAGCGATTGGGCCTTCTCTGTTTATAAGCCTGTAGGTTGAAGAAGAGAGCAAAGGAAGAAGGAGCACTTGCACAACACGCTCCTGGAGTTGAGGGTTGTTCTATCGACGGGGTATTAAACAACCCATTTGTGGCGCCCCCCCCCACCCCTATTGGGGATTTCGATTGTTGTAATTGATTGTTTTTATAATTTTTACACGACTGTATGTAAAATCCCCGGCATGTCTTTGTATTGTCCCCTTTTCTTGTGTGCCCTTGTGGCTAATAAAGAAATCTATCTTTCTATCTATCTACTATTAATAATAATAATAATGATAATAATAATAATTGTTTCTACTTTAGGCACAAGGCCAGCAATTACCCAGTGCATTACTGGTACTTTATTGATAATGATAATAATAATAATAATATAAACACACACACACACACATATATATATATACATATATATATATATATATATATATTGTTATACTTTGGGAGGGTCATGTTGCCAATAAGAAACACACGCACCAGGAGTTCACTTCAATTTATTATAATAAATTTATAAATTTAGGAATTTATAAATTTCCCGTTGGTTGGTTCCACAACCAGATGATTGTTTATATATTGTCAAAGTTCTTTCGTCACACATTCTGTGACCTCTTCAGTGACTGGGGATTCTTTTCTTTGTTTTTGTGCCTCTCCTTTGTTCTGTCCTACGCCATCTTGTTGTTGTGTGTGTTTTGTGTGCTTAGTTTGCGCATGTGTTACATCCGGGTGTCTGTGTGTGTTTATATTCGTTTATTTATTTGTTTATTTACATGTTACTGGTTGGTTGTTTGTTCTATGTGTGTGTGAGTTTTCATTTTGTCCTTAATTGTAAGTTGTGATGTTGCTGTTCCACTCATGTTTTCTATTTAATTTTGGTTGTAATTCTTTTATGTTTATTGCCTCTGTGATTTGTCTAAACATTGCCTCTTTTCTGTGTGTAGATTCTATTTTCATTTCTATGTTCTCTAATTTACCCTTATGTTCTATTTTAGCATGTTGGTAGAGTACAGATGATTCTTTACTATCTTGAAGGTCTCGCCAGTGTTCATTTATCCGTTCCCCTATACTACGAGCTGTCTCACCTATGTACACTATATTTTTATCTCTACATTGTCCTTCAGTACATCTTATGCTATATACTACATTTCTAGTTTTACAGTTAATATGAGGGTTTAATTTACAGATTATACATTTCTTGTCTATACAGGGAGGTCTTTGAAAAGGATATTTATTGCTAATAAGTGTTTTTATGGAGGTACCTGGTCTTTCTACTATCTTAATATTGAGTTTATGTTTATTTAGGGCCCTTCTAAATTTGTAAGCTAATTCACCTCTAGGGGTTGTATCGATGAACATTACACTCTGGTATTTATTGCTATCATACCATGAGCTAATTATATTAGCCTTATTCCTAGTTCTTTCTATTCTATTCCAAAATTTGCTCTTATACAAGGGGCAGGTCTCATTTGTGTCATTATTTACCATTTTTTCCCATTTGGTTTTGGCTCCTCTATAAACTCTGATTTTATCTCTCTGATTGTAACCAGAGAACTGCATACGGTGGATGAAGTGTTGTATGTGTCTCTAGTTCTTCGGCGTTGCACATGCGGGACACGTTTCTCATCACCCGTACCAAATCCGCAATCAGTATGTTGATTTTGGTATAGTCCGAAACAGCTGAGTTTCGGTGGATCAAATATTTCTCAAGGAGTTCCTTCCCAACTCTCATGATCTTATCTGTTTCATGCAGATAGACTTGCTCGAGAAGCGGGCTCCTACGCTTCGAGGTTCGTAGATGTTGTCAGAGAGATATGATGCGACATTCAAATGTTGTCTGGACTGATGTTAGGCCTCTGCCTCCCTGCTTACGTTTCAAGTAAAGGCGGTCTATGTCACTGTTGATGTGGAAATTTCCGGTGTTGTTTAGTATTTTTCGAGTTCCAACATCAACTGCTCGGATTTCGTCTATCGTCCAATTGAGTATTCCAAACGTTGGTGTTAGAACAGGCACAGCAAACACATTGTGAGCCACTGTTTTGTTTTGCGCAGAGAGTTCCGATGACCAGATCTTTCTTAATCGGGTGTAGTATTCGCTGGTTACGCGTTCTTTATTACATATACCATTATAGGATATGTTCTCATCTATCCCCAGGTATCTGTAGCAGTCCTCATCAGATATTGGTGAAACAGTTAGACCATTGATGACAATGTTGCTAGATTGGGTTGTTGTTTTTCCCCGCTTTACAGTCATGTATGAGCATTTATCTTGGCCAAAATCCATTCCTATATCCTTTGAGAACGTTGTAACCAGGTCAAGATTTTTCTTCATCCCATCCATGTTCTTGGCATAGAGTTTCAGATCGTCAACAAAGAAGTTATGGGTTAGGTTCGTATTTCTGTCCTCCTGTGAGCCAATGATGTATCCCTCACATTTCTTGAGCAGAAAAGACAAGGGGTTTAATGACAAGATGAACAATATCACACAGAGACTGTCCCCCTGAAATATACCCCTGCCATATTTTATTTTATTTTATCAGTGAAAATAGAGTCCTCCCTCTCTGTCTTTAACCATAGGATAGTAGCCCAAGAAGAAGACAGCCTCTCTATGGCTCTGACAATAATGTCTGGGACTTTAGCAAGTTGGAGGGCCTCCATCATCCAAGAGTGGGGAACAGAATCGAAAGCTTTCCTGTAGTCCAGCCAGACTGTAGTCATATTCCTCCTAAGTTGTCGCACCTCCGACATCGTAGTTTTGTTGATTAGGAGTTGTTCAGCACATCCCCAAACCCTTTTCTTTCCAGCTGCTTGTTCATCTGTGATGATGTTGTTATTTTCACAGTGATGTTGGAGGAATAGGTTCAGGCAGGCTGTATACATCTTATACATCAGGTTGTATGTATGTATGTATGTATGTATGTATGTATGTATGTATGCATGTATGTATGTATGTATGTATGTATGTATGTATGTATGTATGTGTGTCAGGTCACCAGTTGGTGCTACTGGTAACATGTATCCAAGTACAACCTGTCTCATGGTCGGGTCGTTGGCGACTAAACTGGCAACCCCACCAAGGTTTCTTGGTGAGGAGGGTGACTTTGGACATCGTGCAGGACTAAAAACAAAACCTGTCAAAGGCAATGTATTAATGTATGCCCGGGAGAGATGACCCCTTAGCCTTTGTCAAGGCAGAATTCTAGGAGAAGGAAAACTCTGATATAACACCTGCAACCCCGATGGTATCCAATGATGTTGACTTGTTCTTCTTTTTCGTAAATATCATTTTGGTTAAGAGAGTGGGACTGGCTTTGTGCAGTGCCTTTACTCACTATAAAAGCTTCACGGCACAGACATTGCTTTATATCTGGAGATCTCTCTGCACTTGTCGCCACATGGTACCATGGGCCCAGCACTATGTGTCAATAATTGTCACAAGTGTAGTGTTTGTACCAGAGTCTTCAAGTCGATGGCTGAACTAAAAAGTCACACTCGTTCAGCGCATCGGTAGGGGTTCTCCTACTTGGATATAAAGTAGTGGCCGTACTCGAAAACGAGTTGGCAGCCACCATGTATATATGTATGTATGTCATTACCGAAGGGTTGGCACGAATACCGAATTGAAGATAGCGAGTTTGGCTTTTACACCAACTTCTCTCCTATTAATGATCGAATGCTAAAGCTGGTGCATTACTGCAACATTTCCTGCAATATTTAATTCAATCTCCTGTACTAAGGTGACAAGAGAGTTTGTTCCTTTATAGAAGGATCTCCTTATTATTAAGCTTCTCAGGTAAACTCTATGCTAAGTGTCTGGCAAAGAGATTTGGAGAGATTGTCGAGTGCAAGCTAGCTGATGTTCACTCCGGACATTGCGAATTCATGAGAATATTTCCAGGCAGCGTATTCTTGCTTTGTAGACCTTGACGAAGAATATATAACTGCATTCCATGAGAACTGCTGTGGAAGATGCTTTGGG
>OZ024740.1:9936549-9939049 GCA_964016885.1 Eledone cirrhosa
GAATATGCTTGACTATGGTAGCCATTTCTGTAGTATCAATGTGTATTGGATGTGAAACAACCCCCTACTTCACCGCTAGTCTATCGTAAATATTCTCAGTCTGGGAGTAATTTCACTTAGATTATATAAAACTATTAAACTTCCATTGAGTCCATAAAGTTGTCAGAACGGTATCTGTTCTGTCACTACAGTTGTATACATTGACAGTAGAATAACGTTATCTGTTCTGTCACTACAGTTGTATACATTGACAGTAGAATAACGTTATCTGTTCTGTCACTACAGTTCTATACATTGACAGTAGAATAACGTTATCTGTTCTGTCACTACAGTTGTATACATTGACAGTAGAATAACGTTATCTGTTCTGTCACTACAGTTGTATACATTGACAGTAGAATAACGTTATCTGTTCTGTCACTACAGTTGTATACATTGACAGTAGAATAACGTTATCTGTTCTGTCACTACAGTTGTATACATTGACAGTAGAATAACGTTATCTGTTCTGTCACTACAGTTGTATACATTGACAGTAGAATAACGTTATCTGTTCTGTCACTACAGTTCTATACATTGACAGTAGAATAACGTTATCTGTTCTGTCACTACAGTTGTATACATTGACAGTAGAATAACGTTATCTGTTCTGTCACTACAGTTCTATACATTGACAGTAGAATAACGTTATCTGTTCTGTCACTACAGTTGTATACATTGACAGTAGAATAACGTTATCTGTTCTGTCACTACAGTTGTATACATTGACAGTAGAATAACGTTATCTGTTCTGTCACTACAGTTCTATACATTGACAGTAGAATAACGTTATCTGTTCTGTCACTACAGTTCTATACATTGACAGTAGAATAACGTTATCTGTTCTGTCACTACAGTTGTATACATTGACAGTAGAATAACGTTATCTGTTCTGTCACTACAGTTGTATACATTGACAGTAGAATAACGTTATCTGTTCTGTCACTACAGTTGTATACATTGACAGTAGAATAACGTTATCTGTTCTGTCACTACAGTTCTATACATTGACAGTAGAATAACGTTATCTGTTCTGTCACTACAGTTCTATACATTGACAGTAGAATAACGTTATCTGTTCTGTCACTACAGTTGTATACATTGACAGTAGAATAACGTTATCTGTTCTGTCACTACAGTTGTATACATTGACAGTAGAATAACGTTATCTGTTCTGTCACTACAGTTGTATACATTGACAGTAGAATAACGTTATCTGTTCTGTCACTACAGTTGTATACATTGACAGTAGAATAACGTTATCTGTTCTGTCACTACAGTTGTATACATTGACAGTAGAATAACGTTATCTGTTCTGTCACTACAGTTCTATACATTGACAGTAGAATAACGTTATCTGTTAGTATTAAATAGGTTTATTTACAATAGTTTATAACTTTGCAAATGGGGTCCCACGTGCTGGCCTCCCCCGGCGGACAGGATGGAGAAGGCGTTTCCCTGGAGGATTGCAAGGGATATGCGCTGGAAAAGCCATTCCAACTCGTGAGGCTCACACCTGCGGTTGGCCAGCTCAGCGCCCAGGGTGGTGAATAGGGAGGTAGCCCTAGGGCCAAGGACACAAGAAGTCTCCAGTCGGAGAGCAGCAGGTGTCACTGTTTACAACGGTAACTTAAGTAATGTTGTCACTGTTGGATATCTCCTTCATCTTGTTCTACCCTCCGATGAAGGATAGTATCCCGAAATGTTATATAAGGTGGTTCTTCTTCTTCTTCTTCTTCTTCTTCTTCTTCTTCTTCTTCTTCTTCTTCTTCTTCTTCTTCTTCGTCTTACTATAAAAGAGTAAAAGTACTTGTATATATGCACACCCACACGCACGTCCACAAACGTATGTATGTATGTTTTACGTACCTATGTATGTATAAATAATTTACCTATATATATATTTATATATTGCCTATATATATATATATATTACCTATGTATATATATTTAACTTTTGTTTAACTTTTGGTTATATATATATATATATATATATATATATATATATATATATATATATATATATATATATATATAAATATATACACACACATATTTTATATATATATGTATATATGAAAAAATTCAGGACCCCGGCGGCTGAGCTCCGGTTGTTTCAATAGATCTAGCTGTTGAAACGGTCGGAGCTCAGCCGTCGGGGTCCTGAATTTTTTCATATTACCCACTCTGCTACGCCAAGTATCGAGCACTCTGGTGAGTAATGATCTAACTGGTTTTTACCACTCCATCCCAACCACACCACTTGGGATGCCATCCAGTGCAGCCTGGCCTCAGTCAGGCTCATGCACCAACACGACCAGCACCGCCTTGCCTGTTTCGTGCGGCCTCCAAAACCCACACTGGTGCCTGGCTCCATGCCCTGCCCTCCTTCTTATCTGATATATATATATATATATATATATATATATATATATATATATATATATATATATATAAGAAT
>OZ024740.1:9944049-9971549 GCA_964016885.1 Eledone cirrhosa
GTTGTTGTTCCACTCATTCTTTCTGTTTAGCTTTGGTCTTCTAATTTCTATTTCACTGGCCTCTCTGATTTGCCTATCTGCTGGGTCATTCCTATGTTTAGATATTATTCTAATTTCTATGTTGTCTATGTTACCGTCATGTTGTTGTCTAGCATGTTCGTATAGTACTGACCCGTTTTTTCGTCCTTTTAGTTCCCCCCAGTGTTGGTCTATCCTTTCACCTATGCTACGAGCTGTCTCACCTATGTATGTTGTTGTCATGTTTCTGCAAGTACCCTCTGTACATCTTATGCTATAGACTACGTTTCTAGTTTTACAGTTTATCCGGGGGTTCACCTTACATATGATACATTTCCTATTGGTACAGTGGGTTTTCTTAAAAGGGTAGGTTTTGCTGATCAGGGATTTTATGGTGGTTCCTGGCTTTTCTACCACCTTTATTTATATATATATATATATATATATATATATATATATATATATATAAGATCAAAAGATGGTTAAAAGAGTTCCAAGTATTTTATTATGCGCATTTCAAAAACAAATATCATCATGGGATGATATCTGCGTTCTCATCAGATAAAATAGGGAGACATGATATGAAGCTTAAAAAACACTTGTGAATAGTGAAGTTTTAAATCAACATATGAAAAATAAATTAAGATTGATGTATGAGATTGGGAAAAAGTGAGGGGGGTGGAAAAGGTAAGGAAGAGGAAGAAATGAGAGTAAAGGATGGTGGGGGAGGAGTATAAGAAGGAAGGATGAGAGAGGAGGAGAGATGGGTGACAGAGAGAGAGAGATAGCCTTTACAACTGAGAAAAAAATATATATTGTCTCACAGAGAGAAATTAAAAAGCCGTTGGAAGATAATAGATAATTTAAAAGAATTTGAAATTAAAAGTTAATCTGGTTTATGCATGAAGAAAAAGGAATTAAGAATAGTATTAAATTAAGGTTTGTATATTGAAGAGTTTAATAATATGTGCGAGGAAAAGAATTTATTAATATGTATTATTAAAATTAAAATATTAATGATATTAAGGATATAATGTGAAAAGAAGGAGAAGAATGAATGAGTTCTGAATTTAGAGGAATTAGTTAGGGTTTAAGTTTGTTTTTATGTATTGTAATATGTAAAAGTCAAATTAAGTAGTAGGTTTAAAACGAGCATGAAAGGATGGAAGAGATATGAAAATTTTAAGGAAGAAAAAATCTAACGTAAAAAAATGTATATGTTTACGAAGGACTTCTAATGGTAATGGGTAATTGCTGTTTACGAAGGACTTCTAATGGTAAAGGGTAATTGCTGGCCTTGTGCCTAAAGTAGAAACAAATATTATAATGTATTAAAAAAATAATTTTTATGGCCAATGATATGAGGAAAGATGGAAGAATGGATAATGTTGTGGTGAGTAATAATAAGAATTGAGAAGTAGTTGGGAAAAAAAGTACAGATTAGAGGTTAGAAATTAAAAAGAAAAAAGAAGAGAACGCACATATCATCCCATGATGATATTTGTTTTTGAAATGCGCATAATAAAATACTTGGAACTCTTTTAACCATCTTTTGATCTTATATATTTATACTCCAGTCCTACAAACTGTAGAGTGCTACTTATCTGATATTTACATTGCTTTATTGTGCTACAATACAACTCACCTCCTACATATATATATATATAATTTGAAGATATCGTTCTAAGTTTGACTAAATATAATAACGGGTCGTATAAGACGACTTAATGGAATAAGATGGACATCAATAAATATATGGGACGAGCCGACACCTCTTGGCTATCAAACGAGTACACTACCATCTAAATATGAATGTGTGTGTCGTGGCGGGTGGGGGTGGGAGCATGTATATATATATATATATATATATATATATGTATATATATAAAATTAAGCGTGTGTGCGTGTGTGTGTGTGTATGTGTGTGTGTGTGTGTGTGTGTGTGTGTGTATTACCTATAGGGGCCTACATCATGCGACCGATTTTCATGAAACTTTACAGGCTCATAGATTAGTCACCGGGGAGTGTTTTCTATATATCAGCGTATCGTTTTTTTTTATTCCGGGGTCATTCTGCAGATAAAAATAATATTTTGGGCTCTAGCTCCCACATTTTGTCACCGATTTCGTTCAACCTTTAAAGCAAAATAGAATTTATCATTGCACATCCTGTAATAGCTTTATATTTTGCATTTGTTGTTCAGGGACGGCGTGGCAGCCGCTTAAATATTCAAAAATACCACTTTTAGATTCAAATTTCCACTTTTTCGGCTGTAGCTCCCACATTAATCAACCTACTTTGTTCAAATTTTACACTACGCTAGATCTGATTATGTCACGTCTTAAAGTGGCTTTACATTTTAGATTTTTTGTTCATGAACGGCGAGGCAGCCGCTTAAATATTCGAAAATACCACCTTTTCAGTCAAAATTCCGCCTTTTCGGATCTAGCTCCTACATTTTTCAACCGATTTCGTTCAAATTCGAAACTTCGGCTCCACCTCACACATAAATCAATTTATTTGGTTCAACTGTTATACTACGATAGAACCTATCATTGCACATCTTAGAGATGGACAAAGGCAAAACGATGGCCACTGACGTCATCTGAGCTTTTAGTTGTGTATTTGAGAATTCATCGGTTTCCAATCAAGTAGCGTGAGGAAATTTGGCTTAGTGTTAGAGGTCATTACCTCCCTCCCCCCACCCCTCGTCAGTCACCCGCGTTTCTCAGTGATAGAGGTCATCACCACCCTCCCCCGTATGGCCTGTGTGTGGCCATAGATGAGTCATCGAGAAGCAGTCGCTAAGATCAACACCTTTTCATCAAAGCAGATATTATTTTACCTACCCAGGCAACGATGGGTACTGCTGCTAGTATATATATATATGTGGACTGAGTGCTCTACCACTACGGATATTACATTCCAGTGTTCTACCTCTCTCTCTCTCTCTCTCTCTATATATATATATATATATATATATATATATATATATATATATATATATATATATATATATATATATATATATACACATACACACTAACATACACACTCATATATATATATATATATATATATATATATATATATTATATATATATATATATATATATATTATATATATTATATATATATATATACTAACATATACACTCATATAAAACACATACATCTCGGCCGATGAGTGACATATTCCCAAGAGAAAGTCAAACAGGTTTCTAAAGTTTGTTTTACAATTTATTACAATGTCTGCATTTGTTGTTGTTGATGTTGTTGTTGTTGTTGTTGTGTGTGTGTGTGTGTGTGTGTGTGTATAGTGTAGTGGTGTAGTATATAGTTGTCAGCCGAGTCCATCATGAGGATCAACCCGCCGCCTTCATTTAAGAATGAAGAGGCGGTTTTCCTCTGTCTGGTTGCTATGGCGAAAGAGGTAATATGGTGGACGAGGTTGAAAGGACTGAGGACAGACACCTTTCTCTCCGGACAACAACTTATCCCCTGCTTTAAGTATCACTTCAGAAGGAAGGTGAGAGTGGAGAGAGAGGTGCTACACCCCACTAAATTCGCTGAAAGGTGGGTGAATGTGGCGAAAATGGCCCGAGTGAATGGCCCTTCTCTGTATATAATCCTGTAGGTTGAGGAAGATAAACAGAGGGAAGACAGGAACACCTACAAAACGTGTTCCTGGTGTTGAGGGTTGTTCTATCCACGGGGTGTAAAACAACCCCGCAGTAACGTCCCCCCCCCCTATTGGGGATATCGATTATTTTATTATATATAGTTTATTGTTATTTATTAATGTTAAAGTTATTTTTATGTAAAACCCCGCCGTCACCTCTTGTAATGTCCCACTTTTGTACGCCCCTTTGGCAAATAAAGAAATCTATCTATCTATCTATATATCTGTCTATCTATCTATCTATCTATCTTCATGCCTGTATGTCTAACGTAGACGTTACATGGCCGAATGGTTAAGACGTTTGCTTCGCAATCCTTAAGTCCCCGGGATGCCCCCCCCCCCCCCCACACACACACATACAGTGTGGCACCTTAATCCCGCGTTATATACCATATCCGTTGGCTGACCTAAGCCATGTGAGGGTGGTTCATTCCAAGAATAGATTATACACTGCCAAAACCTAACAGGCGAAGGTGCATGGCTTAGTGGTTAGAGCATTGTGCTTGCAATCGAAAAGTTGTGAGTTCAACTCTCGGACCGGGCGATGTGTTGTTTCCTTGAGCAAGACACTTTAGTTCACGTTGCTCTAGTTTACTCAGCTGTAGAAATGAGATGATAGGACTGGGGTCCCTATCATTAAATCACCCAAGACACCTCCAACGAGATATACCTTGGAGGAGGCAAGCTAAACCTGCATAGGTGTGAGCTGTCACACACACACAGAACCTAACAATATAATGTAGTTTTAGAGCCCTAGAAGAGCCTAAGGAAATTCTATAATCTAGCAATAGATTGTGAATAGTTTACTGGCTATTATTAAAACATAAAGAAATAGAATTGAAATAGAAATAGAAGAGTCGCTGTCTCATAGACTACATGATATAGTTTAATAATTGTTTCTACTTTTGGCACAAGGCCAGCAATTACCCCAGTACATTACATAATAATGGTTTCTGATTCAGGCACAAGGAAGGGTAAGTCGATAACATTGAACCAGTGCATTACTGGTACTTTATTTTATCAATCCCTTAAGGATAAAAGGCAAAACTGAGCTCGGCAGGATATGAACTCAGAACGTAAAGGGCCATATCTCTTATGCCGCAAAACATGTGTCCCACGCTCTACCGATGCTGCCACTCCACCACCCTAATAATAACAATTATTATATATATATAAATGTGCATATGTAAATATATATATGTCCACAACACATACACGCACACACACACACATATATATACACACACACACATAAATGTATATATTATATATAAATATCCTTGTATATTTATATATGTGTATATAGACAGAGACATCGGTGCGCCATACAGGTCCTTTGTTCACCACAGAGATCCCTATTGTACTGAAAAAGTCATTGAAACAGCAGGGATTGCTATAACACATTCAATGTTCTCTTATTCACATCGGAGAGCCCTACTGACTTGCTAGAGTGACGAGAGCATGTAGGGATTAACACAAACATTGCTCCACGTTTCACTCATCTGAAGGGTCCTGTAAAGTCTACAGGGTTCTACAGCGGTAACCCGGGGAACTCCTTCAATAACTAAATGATCCTTGAATTGTTTGAAGGAGCATTATTCGAATTTCAAGGATTCATGCTTAAACACACATGTATGTATGTATATATGTATGTATATATGTATGTATGTATGTATATATGTATGTATATATGTATGTATGTATGCATGTATACATGTATATATGTATGTATGTATATATGTATGTATGTACATATGTATGTATGTTTATATAAGTATGGATATAAAGTAGTGGCCGTACTCGAAAACGAGTTGGCAGCCACCATGTATATATGTATGTGTGTATGTATATGTATGTGTCTATATGTATATGTATGTATATATATATATGTATATGTATTTATGTGTATATGTATGTATCTATATGTATATATGTATGTATATGTATGTGTATGTATATATGTATGTATGTATATATATATGTGTGTATCTATGTGTATGTGTATGTATATATATGTATATATGTGTGTATGTATATATATATGTATATGTATGTCTCATGGTCGGGTCGTTGGCGACTAAACTGGCAACCCCACCAAGGTTTCTTGGTGAGGAGGGTGACTTTGGACATCCTGCAGGACTAAAAACAAAACCTGTCAAAGGGCAAAGGAGCTCTTAAGAGTCAATGGCCATCCAAAATCACCGGGAGAGATGACCCCTTAGCCTTCTAGGAGAAGGAAAACTCTGATATAACACCTGCAACTCTGATGGTATCCAATGATGTTGACTTGTTCTTCTTTTTGGTAAATATCATCTTGGTTAAGAGAGTGGGACTGGCTTTGTGCAGTGCCTTTGCTAACAATAAAAGCTTCACGGCACAGGCATTGCTTTATATCAGGAGATCTCCCTGCACTTGTCGTCACATGGTACCATGGGCCCAGCACTATGTGTCAGTAATTGTCACAAGTGTAGTGTTTGTACCAGAGTTTTCAAGTCGCTGACTGGACTAAAAAGTCGCACTCGTTCAGCGCATCGGTAGGGGTTCTCCTACTTGGATATAAAGTAGTGGTCGTACTCGAAAACGAGTTGGCAGCCACCATGTATATATGTATGTATATATGTATGTATGTATATATGTATGTATGTAAGTATATATGTATGTGTATGTATGTTCTTCTGGTTTTATAATTTCACAAATGTTTACCAATCGAGAGAGTCGGTTTCTAACATAGACACAAGACTCTCTCATTGGAATTTACACATCAACTAGATAGATATGTATGTATGTATGCATGTGTAGATATGGATGTTATTGTATGTGTGGATGTGGATGTTTTGAGTTGTATGTGTGCATGTGTATATGCTTTGTATCTGTACATGTGTATATGCAGTTATTAGGTGCAACATTTTTGGAATGTTTTACATATTTTTACTGTTCCATTAATGGATTGTACTTGTAATTTCCTAACTAGTTGTGTTCTTTCTGTTCCTGTGAAGCCTAGCTCCTCAAGATTTGTATTGAGGCAGTTACTAACATATCCCAGTGCCCCAATAATCACAGGCATAAATCTGAAGGTGTAATCAGGGTGGAGTATCTGCAGATTTCTCATCAGTTCTGCATAAATATTCTCCTTATGTATGTATGTATGTATGTATGTATGTATGTATGTATGTATGTATGTATGTATGTATGCATATATGTATGTATGTATGTATGCATATATGTATGTATATGTGTATGTTTGTGTGTATGTATAATAAATGCGTATAATATATATATATATATATATATATATATATATATATATATATATAGTTATATATGATGTATATTAGATATTTTATACATATAATTATAGCATATATATATATATATATATATATATATATATATATATATAAATGGAAAAGAATGAAATGAAACTTCATTTCTCACTCTTAGTACGGCTGATACTTAAATATAAGTATGTATACGTACATACATATATGTATACAGACGTACAGTAGTATATATATACATATTACTGTACGTCTGTATACATATATGTATCTACGTATACATACTTATATAGTGTTTTTTTTTAAAGGATAGTTTGTTTATAATATGAGTATTGAGTACTTTGGTGCATTATGGTGCACCTGGTTCCTTACCACATTTCCTTCGTTATATATATATATATATATATATATATATATATATATATATATATATATATATATATATATAATATCTATCGACTAGGTGCAGATTCGTATTAACCTGTTTGTATTTTCGTTGTTGTAGTGGATGTTGTGGCATTCTTTTACCTAGCCACAATTTTCAATTTGTCACACCTTTAACGTATGTTTATTACTCTAAGATTTAATTTATCGATTTATCGATATCATCTTATCGAGTGTTTGTGCAAGCTTCTGAAAATTGTTTTAGCGAGAAGCTAACAGTATTTCATAACATATATATATATATATATATATATATATATATATATATATATATATATATATATGTTTAAGAGATATTTAATTTGTTGGAAATCCAAAAAAATTGGAGTTATCTTTCCTTCTTTCAATCATAAATTTTTTTATACATAACTCCGTTAATTTAACATTATAAATTGTAACTACCCATTTTTATTTACATAAAATCAACATCCCTAGTAACTTATATTAGGAACAAATACCTATTTATTTTACTTATTTAAAAATCAACATCCTTCGTAACTCATATTATAAACAAACTATCCTTTAAAAAAAAACACATATGCTATTATTAAAATACATATATAGATATTTATATATTATTATAATAAGATAAATAATTCTCCATATAAATATAGATAAATGTCTGAATATATTTTTCATAAATTAACGTTCAAGTGGTCTTCCTTTTCCTTTTTCTTTCTTCTTTAACAATTTTAGTTTGATAATTTATATAGCTTCGTTAAATAAACAATATTCTGAAAACATTCTCAATGTTGAAAATTTTTGAATCCACAAATTATTCTAATCTCACAACTTGAAAATAAAATTTTCAATATCCTTCGTAACTCATATTTGTTTATATAAACAATCAATGCATACACAACTTATTAATATATATATAGATATTTATATACATATAACCTATCCTAATGTAATAAGATAAAAATATTTACAACCATAATTCTTCATATCATTTTATAACTCATAATATAGGTAACAAAATCCCCCCCCCCCCCAATTAACTTTATTCTTTTCTCTTTCTCTTCCTTCCTTATCATAAATATTTAAATTTTCCATAGCGTCTAAAATAACGTTTTTTTCAGCCCTTTAATATACACATCATTTGCATATTCATATTAATAATTTTAAATATCTGACTTTTCTTCTCTCTTCCCTTCCCTTTCCAGGGATAACTTGAACCGTTAAGGTATATCATCCTTGGTCATGCCAAATATTTATAAAACATTTTGTATTTCATCTGATGATAACGTACCAACATTTTTGGTACCCTTGAAATATATATAATTGAATAAATATGGTTTTATAAATATAGTTACCATTTATTTAATATCAATTGAATTAAATATAAATATATATATATATATATATATATATATATATATATATATATATATATTTCGTTTGGCAACATGACCCTCCCAAAGTATAACAATATATATATATACATATATATATATATATATATATATATATATATATATATATATATATATATATATATATATATATATATATATATATATATATATATATATATATATATAATAAGAACAGATTAAAGTTTAAGCAAAGAATCGGTGTGTTGCTTTCACCCTTAACGGGATCTTCTGGTCTAATAAATATTTGCTCTACGAGTTTATATATACTTTATATATATATAATCCTTATGGGACCCTCTTCGGATTTTAGTCTTCACATTTATTATTACTATATATATATAACTTTATATGTGTTGGTTGTTTACCGACACTTCAGTATGCAGGTTGAAGCACTCGACGAAGTGTGCAGGAGGGTCTGTTTACTCCGGATTAATGTAAAAACAAGAAGTGTAAGTCAACAGGTTAAAATTAACTTGGTTTATTCATATTCGTTGCTATATATATTTCAGTGATCGCCATTATTCAACAGCTATGACCTCATCAGGCAGTAAGAACTTGAACAGAAAACATAATGTTAGAATAGATTTTAGCTGTTGTTAATTGGTTATGTTGAGATCCGGAGTGTGGTGTTAGTCCTCTAAGGAACTGAAAACATATAATTTAGAATGAACGAATTCCAGCAGCAAACGACATACTTTCACCTCATTGGTCAGATACCCTATCAACACCCCATATGTATATATTCCTTTTGATAGATTTAATGGTTGTGTGCTTTTCTTTATCTTCTTTCTGAAGAATTTAATAATTGTTTCTACTTTTGGTACAAGGCCAGCAATTACCCAGTGTATTACTGGTACTTTATTTTATCGACCCCGTAAGGATGAAAGGCAAAGTTAACCTCGGCAGGATTTGAACTCAGACCATAAAGGGACGTAACTATGCTAGAAAGCATGGCGTCCCATCCTCTACCGATACTGCTAATTCACCGCCCTTGATGGTGATGATGATGAAGAATTTAATGATAATGATGTATAAGATTGTGATTGTGATATTGATGATGATAGTGATGGTGATGATGATGATACTGATGATGATGATGATGATACTGATGATGGTGGTGATGATGATGATGATGATGATGAGATGATGGTGATGATGATGATAGGGAGATGTGATGAGTAGCACTAAATTTAATGAAGGAAATGGTGATGTTGTTTGTGATGATGATGATAGGGTGATGTTGTTAGTAGCTTTAAACTCAATGAAGGTAATGGTGGTGGTGGTTGGGGTGTGTGTGATGGTGTCGATGGATGTGATGAGGATGAGGATAATGGTTGTGTTGATGATGCTGTCTATGATGATGTTGTTGAGTCATGGAAACAACCATTTTATTTACTTCCTCCACTTACCTTCCTGGCAGACATTTCAACCCAGAAACACGAGATAACTAATAATGTGGATATATATATTTATATAGGAAAATGTTCAAGACCCCGACGGCAGAGCTCAAGCCGTTTCGACGGCTGTTTCTGGACTAAATTAGATTTTTTCTAATTTAATTTAGTCCAGAAATAGCCGTGGAAACGGCTTGAGCTCTGCCGTCGGGGTCTTGAACATTTTCCTATTACCCACTCTACTACCCGAAGTATTGAGTACTCTGGTGCGTTATGGTCCATCTGGTTCCTTACCACACTTCCTTTTTTATATATATATATATATATATATATATATATATATATATATATATATATATGTGTGTGTGTGTGTGTGTGTGTGTGGTAATATTGGGGTTTTCCAATATAGATCCTGGTAAAGATGAGAGAAGTTCTATGTTATCCAGTTTCCTTGATACAGCCTCTGTTCGGCTACGGGCTGCAGAACTCATCATTTATAAAGAGAGAGAGAGAAATATAACTTGATTATTCTCTCTCTCTCTCTCTCTCTCTCTCTCTTACACACACACACACACACACACACACACACGCTCTCTTCACTCACTCTCTCTCCCTCACACTCTCACCTCTCTCCCGCTCTCTCCCTCTCACTCAGCCTCTCTATCTCTCCCTCACACTCTCACCTTTCCCCCTCTCTCTCTCTCTCACTCACCCTCTCTCTACTCATCTGACACTCTCACCTCTCTCCCAATCCACCTAGTTTTAAAGAATCCATCTTATTTCCTTTTCACATCATTATATCCCAAATCTTACTCATCGCCTTCTTTTCTTTCTTTTTTCTTGTTATCTCATATTTTTTCTTGGCAGCCATCTTGGGCTGAATCGTTTTCTGGGTTTCCTATTTTAGGATTTTTAAATTCTCAGTTCTGTGTTCAAATCCCACCGAGGTCAACTTTGTCTCTAATGGAGGGGAGAAAAGGCAATTGCCCGGGACCCCCGGGGGCACAACCGACGCCCGGAGCAATTTATTTGTGCCCTCAGCTGGGCTTTTTAGTTTTAGGATGGTTAGAATTTATTAATTTAATACCTGTATGTATAACTGTTCTATTCCAGTTACCTGCACTAAACTAACTTTGATATGTAACGGGGGGGGGGGTGCTGAGTATTCTAATGTGTTTCTGTATGAGCTCCCCCCCCCCCTGTCTAAACCTGCCTTTCATCCTGCCATCGTATATAATATAAAGAACCAGTAAAATAAAGTGGTCAATGCAATTGACCACCCCTTCGCCTCCTCACACAACCCCCTCCCTTCGCCCCCTCACCCGTCACCCCTCATCCCTTCCTTCGCCCCCTCACCAACCCCCTCCCTTCGCCTCCTCACCCGTCACCCCTCAGCCCTTCCTTCCTCCCTTCTCGCTCCCTCACCCGTCACCCGTCAGCCCTTCCTTCGCCCACTTCACCAACCCCCTCCATCGCCCTTCACAGACCTCTCCCTCACCCCCTCACCCTTCACAGACCCCCCCCCCCCTCGGGCCATTTATGTATGTTAGAAAGAATTATTCTATTCCTCGCCATAATTGTGGTATTTGTCCTGACTTTCTGAGTTCAAATGCCACCGCGGTCAACTCTGTAACCTGCTGTCGATGAAGTAGAGTACCAGTGAAATACTGGGGGCCGTTTAACCGGCTTTCCCTTTAACCAACAAAATGTGCCTAAATTAGAAACCATTGTATTCCAGCTCCTACTACTCATCATCATCACCATCATCATCATCACCATCACCATCATCATCACCATCATCATCACCATCACCACCCCATCACCATCACCACCCCATCATCATCACCACCCCCATCACCATCACCACCCCATCACCATCACCACCCCCATCACCATCACCACCACCATCACCATCACCACCCCATCACCATCACCACCCCATCACCATCACCACCCCATCACCATCACCACCCCCATCACCATCACCACCCCATCACCATCACCACCCATCACCATCACCACCCCATCACCATCACCACCACATCACCATCACCACCCCATCACCATCACCACCCCCATCACCATCACCACCACCATCACCACCACCATCACCATCACCACCCCATCACCATCACCACCCCCATCACCATCACCACCACCATCACCACCACCATCACCATCACCACCCCATCACCATCACCACCCCATCACCATCACCACCCCATCACCATCACCACCCCCATCACCATCACCACCCCATCACCATCACCACCCATCACCATCACCACCCCATCACCATCACCACCACATCACCATCACCACCCCATCACCATCACCACCCCCATCACCATCACCACCACCATCACCACCACCATCACCATCACCACCCCATCACCATCACCACCCCCATCACCATCACCACCACCATCACCACCACCATCACCATCACCACCCCATCACCATCACCACCACCATCACCATCACCATCACCACCCCATCACCATCACCATCACCACCCCATCACCATCACCACCACCATCACCATCACCATCACCACCCCATCACCATCACCATCACCACCACCATCATTACTAGTTCCACGGCATCCATTATTTCCCTTTCCCAAGGAATGACAGACAGATGGTGTTACGTTTCAACAAGACGACAGTTTCGTCACTATGACGACACTATCGATAAGTCTTTACCCTCTCTCATTCTTAACAATATTGATGTTGTTATTGGTGTTGGTGTTGTTGTTGCTGGTGGTGTTGGTGGTGTTGTTGTTGTTGTTGGTGTTGGTGGTGTTGTTGTTGGTGTTGGTGGTGTTGTTGGTGGTGTTGTTGTTGTTATTGGTGTTGGTGTTGTTGTTGCTGGTGGTGTTGGTGGTGTTGTTGTTGGTGTTGGTGGTGTTGTTGGTGGTGTTGTTGTTGTTATTGGTGTTGGTGTTGTTGTTGTTATTGGTGTTGGTGTTGTTGTTGCTGGTGGTGTTGGTGTTGGTGGTGTTGTTGTTGGTGTTGTTGTTGTTGTTGGTGTTGGTGGTGTTGTTGTTGTTGGTGTTGGTGGTGTTGTTGGTGGTGTTGTTGGTGGTGTTGTTGTTGTTGGTGTTGGTGTTGGTGTTGTTGGTGGTGTTGGTGGTGTTGGTGTTGTTGGTGTTGTTGTTGTTGTTGGTGTTGGTGTTGTTGGTGTTGTTGGTGTTGGTGGTGTTGTTGGTGGTGTTGGTGGTGTTGTTGTTGTTGGTGTTGGTGGTGTTGTTGGTGGTGTTGGTGGTGTTGTTGTTGTTGGTGTTGGTGGTGTTGTTGGTGGTGTTGGTGGTGTTGTTGTTGTTGGTGTTGGTGGTGTTGTTGGTGGTGTTGGTGGTGTTGTTGTTGTTGTTGGTGTTGTTGGTGTTGTTGTTGTTGTTGGTGTTGGTGTTGTTGGTGTTGGTGTTGGTGGTGTTGTTGGTGGTGTTGGTGGTGTTGTTGTTGTTGGTGTTGGTGGTGTTGTTGGTGGTGTTGGTGGTGTTGTTGTTGTTGGTGTTGTTGGTGTTGTTGTTGTTGTTGGTGTTGGTGTTGTTGGTGTTGGTGTTGGTGGTGTTGTTGGTGGTGTTGGTGGTGTTGTTGTTGTTGGTGTTGGTGGTGTTGTTGGTGGTGTTGGTGGTGTTGTTGTTGTTGGTGTTGGTGGTGTTGTTGGTGGTGTTGGTGGTGTTGTTGTTGTTGGTGTTGGTGGTGTTGTTGTTGTTGGTGTTGGTGGTGTTGCCGGTGGTGTTGGTGGTGTTGGTGTTGTTGTTGTTGGTGGTGTTGGTGGTGTTGTTGGTGGTGTTGTTGTTGTTGGTGTTGGTGGTGTTGTTGTTGTTGGTGTTGGTGTTGTTGGTGTTGGTGGTGTTGGTGTTGGTGGTGTTGTTGGTGGTGTTGTTGTTGTTGTTGGTGTTGGTGGTGTTGTTGTTGTTGGTGTTGGTGGTGTTGTTGGTGTTGTTGTTGTTGTTATTGGTGTTGGTGTTGTTGTTGCTGGTGGTGTTGGTGGTGTTGTTGTTGTTGTTGTTGGTGGTGTTGTTGTTGTTGGTGTTGGTGTTGGTGTTGTTGGTGGTGTTGGTGTTGTTGTTGTTGGTGTTGGTGTTGTTGGTGTTGTTGGTGTTGTTGGTGTTGTTGTTGTTGGTGTTGGTGGTGTTGGTGTTGTTGGTGTTGGTGGTGTTGTTGTTGTTGGTGTTGGTGTTGGTGTTGTTGGTGGTGTTGGTGGTGTTGTTGTTGTTGGTGTTGTTGGTGTTGGTGTTGTTGGTGTTGTTGTTGTTGGTGTTGTTGGTGTTGTTGTTGTTGGTGTTGGTGGTGTTGTTGTTGTTGGTGTTGGTGTTGGTGGTGTTGTTGTTGTTGGTGTTGGTGTTGTTGGTGTTGGTGGTGTTGTTGTTGTTGGTGTTGTTGTTGTTGGTGTCGGTGGTGTTGTTGTTGTTGGTGTTGTTGGTGTTGGTGGTGTTGTTGGTGGTGTTGGTGGTGTTGTTGTTGTTGGTGTTGGTGGTGTTGTTGTTGTTGGTGTTGTTGGTGTTGTTGTTGTTGGTGTTGGTGGTGTTGTTGTTGTTGGTGTTGGTGTTGGTGGTGTTGTTGTTGTTGGTGTTGGTGGTGTTGTTGTTGGTGTTGGTGGTGTTGTTGGTGGTGTTGGTGGTGTTGTTGTTGGTGTTGGTGTTGTTGGTGTTGTTGGTGTTGTTGTTGTTGGTGTTGGTGGTGTTGTTGGTGTTGTTGTTGTTGGTGTTGGTGGTGTTGTTGTTGTTGGTGTTGGTGGTGTTGCCGGTGGTGTTGGTGGTGTTGGTGTTGTTGTTGTTGATGATGTTGGTGGTGTTGTTGGTGGTGTTGTTGTTGTTGGTGTTGTTGGTGTTGGTGGTGTTGGTGGTGTTGTTGTTGTTGGTGTTGTTGGTGTTGTTGTTGTTGGTGTTGGTGGTGTTGTTGTTGTTGGTGTTGGTGTTGGTGGTGTTGTTGTTGTTGGTGTTGTTGGTGTTGGTGGTGTTGTTGTTGGTGTTGGTGGTGTTGTTGGTGGTGTTGGTGGTGTTGTTGTTGTTGGTGTTGGTGTTGTTGGTGTTGTTGGTGTTGTTGTTGTTGGTGTTGGTGGTGTTGTTGGTGTTGTTGTTGTTGGTGTTGGTGGTGTTGTTGTTGTTGGTGTTGGTGGTGTTGCCGGTGGTGTTGGTGGTGTTGGTGTTGATGTTGTTGGTGGTGTTGTTGGTGGTGTTGGTGGTGTTGTTGTTGTTGGTGTTGGTGGTGGTGTTGTTGTTGTTATTGTTGTTGTTGTTGTTGCTGGTGGTGTTGGTGTTTTGTTGTTGTTGTTGGTGTTGTTGTTGCTGGTGTTTTCTGTTGGTGTTGTTGTTGGTGTTGTTGTTGTTGTTGTTGTTGGTGTTGTTGTTGTTATTGGTGTTGTTGTTGTTGTTGTTGGTGTTGTTGTTGGTGTTGTTGTTGGTGTTGGTGTTGTTGGTGGTAGTGTTGTTGTTGGTGGTGGTGGTGGTGGTGTTGTTATTGTTGTTGTACGTATGGTGCAAGTAGGAAACAGAAAGAGAGAGAGAGAGAGAGAGAGAGAGAGAGAGAGAGAGAGAGAGAGAGAGTGAAATATATTAATAGATGGAGAGAGACAAAGAGAAAGAGAGAAATAAATAGATGGAGATAGAGAGAGAGTGAGACATAGAGAGATAGAAAAAAAGGAGAGAGAGAGAAAGAGAGGTAGAGAGAGAGGGGGTGGGAGAGTGTCTGCATGATTCATTGAAATGTTATACAGATGCTGATGTACTTTTGGTGAAGAGAATTTAAAGAAATACTTTAGTAAATTGAGAAAACGGAAATATAGAGTCAGGCATGAGATAAGAAGATGGAGAGATAGAGAGACAGATAGAGAAATAGAGAGATAGATAGAGAGATAGAGAGATATATAGAGAGATAGATAGATACAGAGATAGAGAGAAAGATAGAGAGAGAGATAGAGAGAGAGGGAGAGAGATAGAGAGAGAGATAGAGAGATAGAGAGATAGAGATATAGTTACAGAGGTTGAGATGGAAAATATATTTCTGTGTGTATGGTTCTACACACACACACACACACACACACACACACACACTCACACACACACACACATATGATGATGGCAACACGATTTCGAGTAATGCCATTGCTTGATACTTCAGCATCAGCATCGCAGACGTGACTTTTTAGTCCTGCTATGGACTTGCCTATGGCCAGCAATACCAGGCATCGCAAAAAATGTCACATATCAAGCGATGCCTGAGCTTGAAGCTTTGTAAAGTGAGGAAAGGCTTTGCACGGGGCCAATCCCACTCTCTGAACATCAAATGTATTTGCCCCCCAAAAGTAGAACTGGTCTCCATCGTTGGATGTAATCGAAGTGGCAGGTTTTATATGAGAGGGACCTTCTCCTAGAAGACTAGGAGTCGCTCGCTCCTCTAAAAAACAAAAAGACATAAACAGTGTTCGCTCTTCTGTGCTACTGCTAACATGTAACCCAGTAGAACTTGTGCATGGCCAGATCGTCAGCGACTAAACCAGCGACCCCAACAAGCTTGCTTGGTGAGGAGAGTGAATTTGGAGACCCTGTGGGATGAAAAACAAAACCTGTCAAAGGGCGGAGGAACTGAGGAGAGTCAACGGCCATCCAATAATGTATAAAGTGTACATATATATATAATAAACATGTACTCACACACATATATAAGTATATATGGATATATATATATATATATACATATATATATATATATATATATATTGGTAAACGGAATAGAAAATGCTGACAAATTGTTCACAGTGAAAAATAGTTTAATTAGGAATAAGTGAGAATTAGTAATAGTATTGGTTAGTATTCAGTTTTGGTGATAAGTTTTACCGGTTGCGCATTTCTAATGCTTTACAAAAATAATTTTGAGATAGAGCGTCCGTGAAGTTTGCTCTGATCTGGTTAGTTTTGGAAATTCTACCTGTTTTTATGTTAAAAAAGTGGCTCCAGAGGTATTAAAATAAGTTTTGCGCCAATTCGTGTTGCAAAAATTCTTGTGGTCAAAACAATTTTGATTGGTCGGTAGAGGTCATGTGAATGTTAAAAATTGATTTTGCGCCAAATGTAGGTTTGTGTTGGCTGATTGAGAAGTCACTGAAAAATAAGTCTTTCAAAACAAATATGTGTGTGTGTGTGTGTGTGTGTGTGTGTGTGTAGTAGTAGTAAAGAGGTTCGTTGTTGTGATAATGGTCAGCAGGGATGTGTGTGTGAACCGCAGCCTGTTGACAGTTCAAATGCCTATTAAGACAAGTGTGTGTGTGTGTGTGTGTGTGTGTGTGTGTAGCAGAGTAATTCGTGGTAGAGGGATGGTCAGTAGGAATGTGTCTGTAAGTGTGTGGGGGATATTTTAACATGTTAAAAGATATTTTTCAGCTCTTGTCTTATACGGAGAAGTGTGTGTGTTGTGTGTGTGTGTGTGTGTGTGTGTGTGTGTGTGTGTGTGTGTATGTCTCTTTGTATGTTAATGTACGCGTGTGTATGTGTGTGTGTATATATGTGCGTGTGTGCGCATACACGTGTGTGTGTGTGTGTGTGAGAATGTGTGTGTGTGTGGGTGGACCAGTAATTATTTTTGTGATACTGGTGAAATGGTGTACATTATTCAATATTTTCAGTAAAATCGATTCTCTCAATAGAACATCAAAAACCTTAATAATAAAAGGTGTGAAATGATATATAGTATTGGCATAATACCAAGGTGTGTGTGAGTGTGTCCAGATTGTACGTACTGCAAGGGGAATCCATTAGGCCTTGCCGTATTGGAATACTTGTGTACAAATATGTATGTGCCCATCAGTGTGCAATGCATGTGTGCGTTTATGTATGTGTGTGTGTCGGCACGTTTATATCTATAGACATCAAAAGGTATGCAAATTTGTGTATATTTGCGTTGCACCATAGAACATGTGTGTTTACGTATGTCATTGTGTTTATATGTGGGTAGAGATGTATGCTGATGTAGGTATGTATGTTGACGTGTGTATGTTGTGGGTTCGTCTTAGGGAGAAGTGTTTAGACGGGGTCCGTATTTGTTAATAAAGTGAGATTCCTTGCTGATGCGCTGGGTGTGGGTGGCATTATCTTTAAATTTGTAGAGGGGAAAGATTCTGAAGTTGGGATGATTTTGGGCGGCACAGGTATCAATGTGTTCACTCAGTGGTATTTTCCTGTATTCCCGTATATTTATTTGGGATCTATGGACAGTCATGCGTTGGCGGAGGATGTTTTTGGTCTGGCCTATGTATTGTTCTCGACAACCTGAGCAAGTTAATACATATATTAGATTTTCTGATGCGCATGTGAAATTGTGTTTTACTATAAAACGTTGTCCTTCTTTGAAATAGAATTCCGAACCCTCTATTAGGTTGATGCATATGCCACAGTTGGGTCTATCGCATTTTTTTACTGTGGGTTTCGTTGTTGTGGTTGGCAGTACTTTGGCATGTGTTAGGATGTTTTTCATTGATTTAGATTGTCTTTTGCTCTTTATGATATCGTGTGTTCGTAGGATTTGGTTCATTCTATGGTCCTTTTCAACACAGGGATGTTCTGGGGGATGGTGTCAAAGGCCTCATTGTTGAGGGGGTTGTGTGTGGAGATGTATGGACGAGCTTTTAGTTTCGGTTGATTTACTTTAGGGTGTCTAAGGTCCTGGGTACTGAGTTTTAGGGCACGTTGGATTCCATTGTCAATTAGTGATGCAGGGTAGTCCCTGCCTATGAGTGTGTCCTTTAATTCTTGTAGCCGTAAGTAGCAGGTGTTTTTATTGGAGATTATAGTACAGATTCTCTTGGCTAAGTTGTAGGGAATATTAATTTTAACGTGTCTAGGGTGGCAAGAGTTGAAAGGAAGATATTGCTTGGAGTCTGTGGGCTTGTAGTATATGTCTGTTTCTATTTTTTTGTTATGGATCTTAATGAGGATGTCGAGAAAGGGGAGTTGTTGATGGCTGTATTCCATCGTGAAGTTAATATTCGTGTTGAGCCCATTTATAAGGGTGTGAAATTCTTTAAGTTTCTCGATGTTTTCGTGCCAAAGGATGAAGCAGTCATCTAGATATCGCTTCCAGTTCCTTTCTATGTGTAAGTGGAGAGTGTTTCCAAATTTGTTTAGGACTTTAGTGTAGAGCGTGATTTCCAGGTATCCCATGACTAGGTTGGCATAAGTGGGGGCTGTTTTCGTTCCCATAGCGGTCCCAGATTTCTGCCTGTAGGGTTTGTTATTGAAAATGAAGTAATTGCTCTCCAAGATAAATTTGAGTCGCTCTATCACGAATTCTTTTTTGATGCGTTGTGGGAGTTCATTGTGGAAATTATCCAGCCAGAATTGGATAGCTTCTATTCCTAGGTTGTGAGGGATGTTGGAGTATAGGTTGACTACATCGAACGTCACTAGTAGGGTTTGTTCAGAAAGGGACATATTAGGGAGGTGATTGAGCATATCTAGGTCGTCCCTTATATAATTTTTGATGTGTTTGAGAAAAGGCTTGAGAAGGGTATCAATGAAGTTGCTGAGGCGGTGGGTTTCGCAAGCGGGGCCTGCTATTATAGGTCTTAATTTGAGATCATTGGGTGAGGGGACATTGATGACTATGTCTGTGGCTTCCTTGCATGCCTTACTTATTAGTTCGCTTTTATGTACTTTAGGGATACCGTAGAAAAGGCTGGATTTACTTGTGAAGTCTGTGATGAAGCTGAATTCATTGTTAGTGAGTCCTTCTTTGTATTGGTTGATCATAGTTTTTAGGTTTCTCATAATTTTCTGTTGATTATAGTGTTCAGCCTTTTCGTAGTATGTTTCGTTTTCCAAAGTGGAGAGCGCTAAGTTGATATAGAATTCTGTCTCCATTAGGACTACTGTACTCCCTTTATCAGCCTCTTTAATTGTAATGGTTCTGTCGGTTTTTAATCTATTTAATTCTTCCCATTCTTTCTTGTTGAGGTTTGGCTTGTGTTTTTGTCTGTGCAAGTGTTGGTAAGGGAAGTTTGTGATGTATTCACAGAATTCGTCCAGGATTTTATTTCTACCTTTTGATGGAGTGTAATTGCTTCTATTTCTGGCTAATGATTCATCCTCATTGTACTGGTCGAATAGTTCTTCACTGAGTCGTAACTTTCTACAGAAGTCTGTGATGTCTTCCTTCATTTCATAGTAGTTAGGACGTAGTGGGGTCGGTGTGAATTTAAGACCTTTGGAGAGTAAGTTGATAAGGTTGGGTGTTGGTTCTGCACTAGTTAGATTGATAATTTTTATTACTATCGGTTTCTCCTCCCTGTCTTGTGTTATTTTGTTTGCCTGTATCTGTGTGCTGTGTCTAAAAATTGGTTGGGGTAGAGGGGTTGTCTGCTGATGTTAAGTGGTCTCCTGTGTTTGTTATATTCCTTGTTGTTGTAAAATGTGGTTCGGGTTGGTGGTTGTAGATTGAATGGGGTGTTCCTGTACTGCGAGTATGGGTGTGTGTTTCTATGTGCCATGTTGGATTGTGGTGTTATAGGTGGCCTACGTTGTTGGTTGTATCGTGTGGTGTGGGTTTGTTGTGTATTGTGGAAGCGAGAGTTGAGAAAATGGAAATTACCTTGCTGTCCCCTTGAAGCGGGGAAGTTGTTACATCTATCATGGTGGTGGTATCTTTTCCCTATGTTTGACGATGAGGCATCCGCGTAGTAGTTGAGTGATTTGGTATGGTGTCTCCTTGAAGGGGAAAGTTGTAAATGTCATTCTGGGGGAGATGATTTCTAGGGTTTTTGTTCCTTCTTATGGTAGCGAGGTTGGGAAGTTCATCTTCGGTGTGGTGCTTCCTTCTTCGTTTGTTAGTGGCTTGGGGGTTTGCGAAGTTGTTGCGCGGTTCAGTTATGGGTTTTCCTATTTTTATGAACGGGTTATTGGAGGTGTAATCCATTTGAAAAGTCAATTCATAGTGTAGGAACCAAGCGGCACTTTTTTCCCAGCGTTGAAGGGATTTCAGTTCTTCTCTGTTGCAGTCCCCTTTACATAATTTGGAGATCTTCTCTACCTTGGGGCCTTCAGTTTTGTTGTTGATTTCCAGGAGGATCTCTTCATCGATGGTTTTGATTTTTTCCTCATTTGTCTGAGCCCTCAATTTAAGAAGTTCAATTTCTGTCTTCATTTTTTCCAATGCCATTCTTTCCCTAAGGTGTCTTTGAGGTTCGGGTTCATTTGGAATGGACTTTATTTGTATTTTACGGGGGAGAGTTAGAGGGGTTGAGTTAAGCCATTTTTCATATATCTCCGCTTTGTTGTGATTTTGTATCATCTTCCAGAATGAGAACTTTCTGTCTCTGAGGGATTTGTTCCATTTTGGAATTGTTCGTATTTTCATTTTGTATGAATCAATCTCACATGGTTCTTCGTTGGTTTTTCCTGGGTTGGTAGTAGTGAACATAGTTTGGATAGTATCGCAAAGGTTCTGTAGTTAATCGCCGGTTTCGGAGGGTTTGTATCCGGTGACGGTTTCCTCATTTGTGGAGTCAAGTTTGTCGACCAGCACAGAGAGGTTGGTGTTAATTTTCTTGAGTTCCTGTAGAATCTCTTCATTTGTGTTGATAAGAGTTGTATCCGTTTTTGTTGGCATTTTCTGTATCTCGTGTGAGGATATGATATTTAAAAGAATAGAGGTGTAACACACAAGTTATTATATATTGGTAAACGGAATAGAAAATGCTGACAAATTGTTCACAGTGAAAAATAGTTTAATTAGGAATAAGTGAGAATTAGTAATAGTATTGGTTAGTATTCAGTTTTGGTTATAAGTTTTACCGGTTGCGTACATTAACATACGAAGAGACATATACACACACACACACACACACACACACACACACACACACACACACATACACACACACACACACTTCTCCGTATAACACAAGAGCTGAAAAATATCTTTTAACATGTTAAAATATCCCCCACACACTTACAGACACATTCCTACTGACCATCCCTCTACCACGAATTACTCTGCTACACACACACACACACACACACACACACACACACACACACACACACACACACACACACGCACTTGTCTTAATAGGCATTTGAACTATCAACAGGCTGCGGTTCGCACACACATCCCTGCTGACCATTATCACAGCAACGAACCTCTTTACTACTACTACACACACACACACACACATATTTGTTTTGAAAGACTTATTTTTCAGTGACTTCTCAATCAGCCGACACAAACCTACATTTGGCGCAAAATCAATTTTTAACATTCACATGACCTCTACCGACCAATCAAAATTGTTTTGACCACAAGAATTTTTGCAACACGAATTGGCGCAAAACTTATTTTAATACCTCAGGAGCCACTTTTTTCACATAAAACAGGTAGAATTTCCAAAACTAACCAGATTAGAGCAAACTTCATGGACGCTCTATCTCAAAATTATTTTTGAAAAGCATTAGAAATGCGCAACCGGTAAAACTTATAACCAAAACTGAATACTAACCAATACTATTACTAATTCTCACTTATTCCTAATTAAACTATTTTTCACTGTGAACAATTTGTCAGCATTTTCTTTTCCGTTTACCAATATATATATATATATATATATGTATATATATATATATATATATATATGTATATATATATATATATATATATATATATATATATATATATATATATATATATATATATATATATATATATATATATATATGTGTGTGTGTTTAATGGTAGCTATGATGCTTCCATAGGCGGTGTGCCAGTTGAGCACTCTATGTTCTTACAGAGCAGAGTGTGATATAATGAATGAGAAAATTTGTTCCGAGAGTATTGCATGTGTCCGAAGAACCTGCAGATCTAGAATCAGACAGATCCATACAATGATCGTGTCTCGAGCTATCTGCCGGCGAAAGAATTGTAACACACAATAAACTGAGTCCAGATACATCACTGATTTTTCGTTTTATATTATATATATATATATATATATATATATATATATATATATATGTAAGAATATTTTCGAAACAGCGAGCGGGTTTGAAATTATTATAAATGTAAGCTATCGCCGTGTTTTGACTAAATAAATTAAAGAAATTATTTAGCCTGATAGTGGGGTTAAGAACCCTCGGAGAAATGGAAAAAGATGAGTATTGACGTCAATACTCATCTTTTTCCATTTCTCCGAGGGTTCTTAACCCCACTATCAGGCTAAATAATTTCTTTAATTTATTTAGTCAAAACACGGCGATAGCTTACATTTATAATAATTTATATATATATATATCTTCGCGTATGTGTGTAGGTTAGTTTGCAGTAGATTCCGAGAAACATTACTTTTACCATTTTCTTTATACCTCTTTGGAGATTAGAGATATTGAAAAATATGGGGAAATAACAGCATTGTTTCCTTCCACAGCACCGCCACATGTAATACCTACATGTAATACCTTAATATCAAGGTATCATCCCAGTTATCACCACCCCGTCATATTGAATTCCGACATTGCCTGTGCTTTCCTTTTCAAGACGTTAGGGTCTGATCTGAAGAATATTTGGCAGTTAAGTCAGACGGGCTGATGTATGTGAAGAGAATGTCTCTTTGGTTCATTTTCCTCCACTCATTTCCTTCCCCCACTCTCTCTTTCTCTCTCTCTGACAGGCATCAACTACATAGAGAGAGATACAGACACGTACATATAGACATTCATTCATGGACTGGAGTGTTCACCTTCGGATATGTCTAATATAAACACACACACACACAGACACACAGACACACAGACACAGACACACATACACACATACACACACTCGCACGCACATACACACACACAGACATCATAATATAGCGTCTCTAAGAGATATATTGGTGTATGTTTTAAAGGTTATTAGGGAAACTATATCTGATAACTTCTATAGACGTAGCGATATTTTATTCCATTATATATATATATATATACACACATATATATATATATATATATATATATATATATATATATATATATATATGTACACGTACATACATATATGTATACCGACGTACAGTAGTATGTATATATATATATACATACATGCACACATATATATGTACGTGTGGATTCACCGAACATTTATTATAATGCTCGGTGTGTTTGTAAACAAACATCCCGTATTAAGCCGTAGTGTCTAGCAACCACCGTTGCTCGTTTGTTCAACACTGACAAAGGAACGCTGTACTAGTTTCAAGCTTGTTAGCTATCGTCAGCAACGTATACCTTCCTGCCAGATTGTTGAACGTATATACTTACCTTATGCATATTAACGGCTGAGTAGCCCAATATGCATATCGAGTGGGTTAATCGGCCGGGTGCACCGAAAACGATAAACGGAAAAAATGAAACGATATTTCATTTCCCACTCTTAGTACGGCTGTTACTTAAATATAAGTATGTACACGTACATACATATATGTATACCGACGTACACTAGTATGTATATATATATATATACATACATGCACACATATATATATGCACGTATGGATTCACCGAACATTTATTATAATGCTCGGTGTGTTTGTAAACAAACATCCCGTATTAAGCCGTAGTGTCTAGCAACCACCGTTGCTCGTTTGTTCAACACTGACAAAGGAACGCTGTACTAGTTTCAAGCTTGTTAGCTATCGTCAGCAACGTATACCTTCCTGCCAGATTGTTGAACGTATATACTTACCTTATGCATATTAACGGCTGAGTAGCCCAATTTGCATATCGAGTGGGTTAATCGGCCGGGTGCACCGAAAACGATAAACGGAAAAAATGAAACGATATTTCATTTCCCACTCTTAGTACGGCTGTTACTTAAATATAAGTATGTACACGTACATACATATATGTATACCGACGTACAGTAGTATGTATATATATATATATACATACATGCACACATATATATATATGCACGTATGGATTCACCGAACATTTATTATAATGCTCGGTGTGTTTGTTTACAAACACACCGAGCATTATAATAAATGTTCGGTGAATCCATACGTGCATATATATATGTGTGCATGTATGTATATATTTATATATACATACTACTGTACGTCGGTATACATATATGTATGTACGTGTACATACTTATATTTAAGTAACAGCCGTACTAAGAGTGGGAAATGAAATATCGTTTCATTTTTTCCGTTTATCGTTTTCGCTGCACCCGGCCGATTAACCCACTCGATATGCATATTGGGCTACTCAGCCGTTAATATGCATAAGGTAAGTATATACGTTCAACAATCTGGCAGGAAGGTATACGTTGCTGACGATAGCTAACAAGCTTGAAACTAGTACAGCGTTCCTTTGTCAGTGTTGAACAAACGAGCAACGGTGGTTGCTAGACACTACGGCTTAATACGGGATGTTTGTTTACAAACACACCGAGCATTATAATAAATGTTCGGTGAATCCATACGTGCATATATATATGTGTGCATGTATGTATATATATATATACATACTACTGTACGTCGGTATACATATATGTATGTACGTGTACATACTTATATTTAAGTAACAGCCGTACTAAGAGTGGGAAATGAAATATCGTTTCATTTTTTCCGTTTATCGTTTTCGCTGCACCCAGCCGATTAACCCACTCGATATGCATATTGGGCTACTCAGCCGTTAATATGCATAAGGTAAGTATATACGTTCAACAATCTGGCAGGAAGGTATACGTTGCTGACGATAGCTAACAAGCTTGAAACTAGTACAGCGTTCCTTTGTCAGTGTTGAACAAACGAGCAACGGTGGTTGCTAGACACTACGGCTTAATACGGGATGTTTGTTTACAAACACACCGAGCATTATAATAAATGTTCGGTGAATCCATACGTGCATATATATATGTGTGCATGTATGTATATATATATATATACATACTAGTGTACGTCGGTATACATATATGTATGTACGTGTACATACTTATATTTAAGTAACAGCCGTACTAAGAGTGGGAAATGAAATATCGTTTCATTTTTTCCGTTTATCGTTTTCGCTGCACCCGGCCGATTAACCCACTCGATATGCATATTGGGCTACTCAGCCGTTAATATGCATAAGGTAAGTATATACGTTCAACAATCTGGCAGGAAGGTATACGTTGCTGACGATAGCTAACAAGCTTGAAACTAGTACAGCGTTCCTTTGTCAGTGTTGAACAAACGAGCAACGGTGGTTGCTAGACACTACGGCTTAATACGGGATGTTTGTTTACAAACACACCGAGCATTATAATAAATGTTCGGTGAATCCATACGTGCATATATATATGTGTGCATGTATGTATATATATATATACATACTACTGTACGTCGGTATACATATATGTATGTACGTGTACATACTTATATTTAAGTAACAGCCGTACTAAGAGTGGGAAATGAAATATCGTTTCATTTTTTCCGTTTATCGTTTTCGCTGCACCCGGCCGATTAACCCACTCGATATGCATATTGGGCTACTCAGCCGTTAATATGCATAAGGTAAGTATATACGTTCAACAATCTGGCAGGAAGGTATACGTTGCTGACGATAGCTAACAAGCTTGAAACTAGTACAGCGTTCCTTTGTCAGTGTTGAACAAACAAGCAACGGTGGTTGCTAGACACTACGGCTTAATACGGGATGTTTGTTTACAAACACACCGAGCATTATAATAAATGTTCGGTGAATCCATACGTGCATATATATATGTGTGCATGTATGTATATATATATATATACATACTACTGTACGTCGGTATACATATATGTATGTACGTGTACATACTTATATTTAAGTAACAGCCGTACTAAGAGTGGGAAATGAAATATCGTTTCATTTTTTCCGTTTATCGTTTTCGCTGCACCCGGCCGATTAACCCACTCGATATGCATATTGGGCTACTCAGCCGTTAATATGCATAAGGTAAGTATATACGTTCAACAATCTGGCAGGAAGGTATACGTTGCTGACGATAGCTAACAAGCTTGAAACTAGTACAGCGTTCCTTTGTCAGTGTTGAACAAACGAGCAACGGTGGTTGCTAGACACTACGGCTTAATACGGGATGTTTGTTTACAAACACACCGAGCATTATAATAAATGTTCGGTGAATCCATACGTGCATATATATATGTGTGCATGTATGTATATATATATATATACATACTACTGTACGTCGGTATACATATATGTATGTACGTGTACATACTTATATTTAAGTAACAGCCGTACTAAGAGTGGGAAATGAAATATCGTTTCATTTTTTCCGTTTAT
>OZ024740.1:9989049-10004049 GCA_964016885.1 Eledone cirrhosa
CCTGCAAATAATTCGTAGGAATATATACAGGTGGGTACCTATAAATCATCAGTGGATGCCCGTCAAACATCGATATAAAAAAAACTTTCTTACCGATATTCAATGTCCAACGATGTTCCCTCTCCGTATCAGAATGACCGCCAATTTGAAATTCCAGCAGCCTCAGAATGAGAAATTTCACACTGTCATCAATATATTGTTATACTTTGGGAGGGTCATGTTGCCAATAAGAAACACATGCACCAGATGCTTTCACTTCAATTTATTATAATAAATTTATAAATTTAGGAATTTATAAATTTCCGGTTGGTTGGTTGGTTCCACAACCAGATGGTTGTTTATATATTGTCAAAGTTCTTTCGACACACATTCTGTGACCTCTTCAGTGACTGGGGATTCTTTTCTTTTTTTTGTGCCTCTCCTTTGTTCTGTCCTACGCCATCTTGTTTTTGTGTGTGTTGTGTGCTTAGTTTGCGCATGTGTTACATCCGGGTGTCTGTGTGTGTTTATATTCGTTTATTTATTTGTTTATTTACATGTTACTGGTTGGTTGTTTGTTCTATGTGCGTGTGTTTTTTCATTTTGTCCTTAATTGTAAGTTGTGATGTTGCTGTTCCACTCATGTTTTCTATTTAGTTGTGGAACCAACCAACCAACCAGAAATTTATAAATTCCTAAATTTATAAATTTATTATAATAAATTGAAGTGAAAGCAACTGGTGCGTGTGTTTCTTATTGGCAACATGACCCTCCCAAAGTATAACAATATCGGTTTCAACACACGTTTTCAGATAAAGAATCTTGCTAAACAAATTCAGAAACGAAATATATATATATATATATATATATATATATATATATATATATATTAATTCAAAATATTAACAAAAATAGACATTCGTGTGATCAAGTATATTTTATTATACATATTTCAGAGGTACTGAGCTATCTTCAACAGTACGTTCTCATCAGATAAAATAAGATGATGCATGACATACCCTGACATAGTAGATAGTTAAGATTCAGTCATGGTAGTGAATATGATATGACAAGACTCAATATTTATATACCTTAAGATTGAGACATGAAAAAACTTACATATAATACAGAGGGTGCGTGTGAGAAAGCTTAAAAATACATAATAGCAATTTACATAACTGTTAGAGATTCAAATCATTTAAATTATTGAAGAAAGAAGAAAGAAAGAAGAAAGACAGAGAGAAACAGATGAGGAAAAAATATAGTTACTATAGAAAGCAAAAGAGAATTGATCAAGGATAGAGAGACAAAAGGAGAATAATTTTTATAGTATAAAGCATAGATAAATATACATTTGGGCATAGCTTTGTGAAAGAGTAAACTCAAATCTTTGAATTATCATGAAATATCCATCTATCTAAATATTAAATATATCTTGGTGTAATTATATGAGGGTTTAATTTCGAGTCCTCAATTAATAAGAAATATACTAACAATTATTTATACACCATATATATCCAAACTTATTCGACTGACCGTTAAATTTCAAATTCCTTAAGAATAATGGATTAAACTAAAGGTATAATATTTCAGGCTATAAAAGTTTATAAATGCCTATATTAATATTAAAGTATACTAACATATTTAATTTATAAAATCATATTTAAAGTATTTTCAAACATGAGAAAGAAACTTAGTATTTTCATCCACACGAAGGTAAATCATATTAAATTATATTATCTTATATTATTTTCCCATACTAAAATAATTCTCACTATATAATTTAGAAAATAATTACAGTTATAACTTTAAAAATTTTAAATTAACAATTAGAATGCCCTAAAGTATCTAAAGGCCTTATAATTAAACTTAAAAAGGTTATTATTAAATTTGATATATGCATTTGTCTAAATATATACAAAGAGTATATTGTCTAAAGTTCAAGACGATATAATATAATAGAATAAATAAGTTACTGTTAATATTGTTACAATTATGGTTTTAGATCAATTATTGTATCTTAGGATCATGTAATACATCTATACTATAAACATTTCATGAATCGTAAGGAAACGAACCAGATTCAAAATAAATAAGTAAATTGTTTGCGATCATATAAGTGCCAAATATTTAAGCTATATAATTTAAAATACAAGAAAATTTTTTAAAGGATCTATATTGTAGTATAATATCATATTTAAAGTGTCGGCAAACATGAGAAAGAGAAAACTTAAGATTTTCATCGACCCGAAGGTAAGCCGAATTTAATTTAATTAAAAAATAATAATCGTTATATAATTTAGAAAATACTTAAGAATTATAACACTAGAATGTCCTTAAGTATCTAGAGTACTTATAAATGTAGCTAGAAGCCTGTTATTAAACTAAATATATACATTTGTCCGAACACATACAGAGTATTCTGTTCGGAACTCAAGACGATATTAGTGATCCATATACATATAATAAATAAATAATAAAAACATTGTTATAATTGAAGTTTAACATCAAGTTAAGTGGAAAAAGTTTGTCGACTAGGATCGTGTACGACGCATATACCATACATATATATAAACAAATATAAATATATAAATCAAACATCTTGAATCTTAAAACTAATATACTCCAAAAGAATAAATACATAAATAGATAAAAGCATGAATTGTTTACGGTTCATTACAACTGTCAACCATATAAGCTATATATTTTAAAAAATACAAGAGTCCCAAACAAATTAGATGTATCTACACAATCAAAAGATATGTATGTTCATCATGAGATCGTGTTAACAATCTATATGTTAATATATTTATATAGAACCCTTAATCTAACAATTATCATATCATAAATGAGTAAAAATAGAGATTAATATAACATTTTACGCACTCAGCTGATACAAGACGTCAAAAATTAGAACGTAATTATTTAGTGTTTTTTCCTGACTTTTTGCGAGGCTTGGAATGTAGAGGAAGCTTTATGAAGGCAATTTGAGAATAATTCACTTTTTTTGTTAATTAAATTATCATAATTAGTAATTATTAATAGGGTCTCCATAGTACAGAGATTGCAGTTAGGTGATATTGACGAATTCGAGTATATTCGACTATTACACAGCTTCGACCAAGAAATCGAGTATTTTAAATTTTTGTGTTTTAACGACCATATAAGTTATGATAAAGAAGTCGAAGATTTCCTATTAGGATTCGAAAAAGAGTATTTATGATTCGCAAATCTTAGTTTAAATGTCGATGAAGTTGCACCAATATAGTTGTATGTGATGCTATTTGCTTTTACGGAGCATTTATAGGCCAGATTGCTATCCAGACAATTATTTTGCAGAGGACAATTTGATCTATTTCTACAATTACATTTCGATTTATTGTTATTACTATAAATTGGACAAATGTCATTAACATTGTTAGTACTTTGAAGTGTTCTATTGGTTGTGCTTAGATCAATGTTATTGCTAAAATAACGTAAAATAACGTAAAATTTAAATGTCGATGAAGTTGCACCAGTGTAGTTGTATGTGATGTTATTTGCTTTTACGTTATTTTAGCAATAACATTGATCTAAGCACAACCAATAGAACAAGATAGCTCAGTACCTTTGAAATATGTATAATAAAATATACTTGATCACACGAATGTCTATTTTTGTTAATATTAATTAATATTAATAACTCCGGAAAAGCGTTGCTGTTGAGTGCTTCCAATCTATTGTAAAACTAATTCTTTGATTTATTCATTGAACCTTGTTTAACGTTTAAATATATATATATATATATATATTCAATGTGGTGTGTGTGTGATAGGTGCACTATAACTGTATATATATATAACTGCTCTGTAAAACAACTGATGTTGTTACATTGAGCTATTTATCTTACTGGTAATAAGATAGTAATAAATGACTGTCTTTCACTATTTAGGGTTTAATATATACATAACTATAAAAGGTTTTAGTATATACATAACCGTAAATAGTATCCTTAATACTATATATATATATATATATATATATATATATATATATATATATATATATATATATATATATATATATATATAGGAGAAAGTATGACCCCGACTGCAGAGCTCAAGCCGTTTCGACGGCCAGAAATAGCCGTCGAAACGGCTTGAGCTTTGCCGTCGGGGTCATACTTTTTCCTATTACCCACTCTACTACCCTAAGTATTGAGTACTTTGGTGCGTTATGGTCCATCTGGTTCCTTACCACAACTCCTTATATATATATATATATATATATATATATATATATATATATATATATATATATATATATATATATATATATATATATATAGTAGAATAATCGAGTATCGAAAAATCGGCGCACGAGTTCACGATAAACAAAATTCGACATGAGTGGCAGAGGGCTCAATAATTCAGATAAATCAGAGCTATAACTATCGTTAAAATACCATCACACATAGATCATGTCTAAAATCAACCATACGACCGAAAAATTACGATCCGGAAGATTCGGGTCACTCAGATAAAATATCAATAAATCAATAAATCATATGAATGTATATATATATACATATATATATATTAAACTAAAAAAAAAATCTGTATATATATATCTTTCTCTTTAAATGTATGTATGTGTGTGTATATTAGTTGTGTGAGGGAGAGACTGCAGTGTAGTGGTGTTGATGGCGGCGGTGTTGGTGTTGATGACGGCGGTGTTGGTGGTGGTGGCGGCGGTGTTGGTGGTGGTGATGGTGGTGGTGGTGATAGTGGTAGTGGTGGTGTGAGGGAGAGGCTGGAGTCTAGTGTTGTTAGTGGTGGAGGTAGGGGATGGTGGTGGTGGGTATGGTGGTGGTGGTAATGGAGGTGGTGTTAGTGGTGGTGGTGGCGGTGAGTTGCAGTATGATAGTGTCACCATCTGTTGTAAAAATACCAAGAAATGTTATTTCTACAACATCTAGAAAGTGCAATACAGTATAAATAGGGGAGGGACCTGTTGTTGTTGTTGTTGTTGTGCAAGGGTAACAGTTTTGTCAGCATGTAACCTTATTTTGAGTGATTTTTGTATGGCTGTGTCGAAATTTATTTGCGCATGTTTGTACCTGTGAATACATATCGTATATATATATATATATATATATTATACATACATACATATGTATATATATATATATATTATATATTATACATACATACATATGTATATATATATATATATATATATTATACATACATACATATGTATATATATATATTATACATACATATATATCGTATATATATATATATATATATATTATACATACATACATATGTATATATATATATATATTATACATACATACATATGTATATATATATATATATATTATACATACATACATATCGTATATATATATATATTATACATACATATGTATATATATATATATTATACATACATACATATCGTATATATATATATATATATTATACATACACATGTATATATATACTATAATAAAGGGGGGAGTGCGGGACAGCGTCCGTTTTATATCTTTTAACCCTGTTAGTAAAATAAGTTGGATTACTTTGAATAAATAATTAGTGAATATTACATAATTTATCGACTAAATTTCGTAACTCTTGATTAAATATAAATAATTTTATTGCTTATCGAAAATTGACTTCTTTTAAAAGTTTCAAATTTCTACACTTCCGGTATATCGCCGCCAACGCCACCACTACAACTACCATATATATAGACCGAGCGAGAAAGAGAGAGTGTGTGATGAGAGAGATACAGGTAGATAGAGTAATTAGGTGACACACACACACACACACACACACACACACACACACACACACACACACACACACACACACACATATAAATATATATATATATATATATATATATATATAGAGAGAGAGAGAGAGAGAGAGAGAAAGATGAAGGGATAAGGATTTTTTCAACACGCTGACGCGTATGTGTGTGCGTGTGTGTATGTACATATACATACATCTATATGTATGAGTCTATAACTATAATCGCGCAAACACAGACAAACTTACAAAAATTTACGCTCACGGACGTACATTCTCACAAATACACATACTTTCACATAAACACATACATACATTTACACAAACACACATTCACACATATACATTTACACACATACAGTCATACAGAGTAAAATGAAGTGCAACTTTTTATTTATTTATTAACTCTTTTTTTTTAAACTCATTTGTATAAAAATTTAATATAATGATTAGAGAACGAAAACACAAACAAATATAATATATACAAAGGAAAGGGAAAGGAAAAAAGAAAGAGAAAAAACACACAAGCACGTAATACCCACATCTTAGACCCCATAGAACAATATGCAGGCGAAAGAATGGGAAAATGAGACGCTACCAGAGCAAAAGATAACAATATAGCGAGGAGCACTGGAAAACCTCTCTAATAATTTTTGAGACAAGCCAGCACGCTCGCAGCGTTACCTGGGGTGATGGCGAGGCTGGGGTGCTGGAACTACCAGTGCACTCACAAGCATAACCAGTTACCTCTGTTTGGCGAGCCGCCAGTGAAGATAAGAACCTCTCTGTCAGTAGCCCGACTCCCCCAAACGTCTCGAACACCACAGGCTGGATAATATAGTCAGCTGACAGAACTCGGTATTTTAGGATTTTGTTCCGTTCAGCTGCGGATGCTGTAGCTCTCGTCCTTACTGCTGCATCCAGGATGTGGGGAGAAGCAAAAGAGTCACTAACTGTGACGTTCCAGGTAACGCACCTGCCTCTTGACCAGGAGCACAGAGTAAGACCGTCAAGTCTTTTCCCATCAATTCTGGACAATCCAGACAGTTCCAAAATTGAGGGGATGTTTTCCCGGTCAAAGCTCTTCAGTGGTAATAGGACAGTGTGTGTATGTGCGCGCGCATGAGTTTATCGGCGTTCTTAAATTAGAGACACGTGTGTGTGTATCACTGTTTTTAAGTCAGAGACATATATTTCCTTCTTTTTACACACACATACACATTGTGTGATGGACGGGTGGACAGAAGTCCCTCAAATTTATGTACATGTGAATAGAGCTCTACTGAAGCAGTTAGAGAAGTTCAAGTATCTTGGAGTCGTGTTCATGAGTGATGGAATGCAGGAGGCTGAATTAAGTGCAAGAATTGCAAAAGCTGATGCAGTAATGCGCCAGCCTCAGCATTCAGCAATCAGAAGAAGGGGGTAGGTGTAAAAGCCAAACTCGCTGCCTTCCTGGTATTCCTGCCAACTCTTACCGAGGATTGTGAATCTTGAGTAATGACCAAAAGAATACAATTGCAAATAAAAGCGGCAGAAATGGGATTCATCCGAAGAGTCTTTGGAGTAACGTTACTCGATAAAGGGCATAGCTCAGAGATCAGAGAGTCACTCCTGGTAGAGGCGCTACTTCTCCGAATTGAGAGATCACAACTCCGATATTATGAGTATGAGGTTAGAATGTCTTAGTAAAGAATCGCTGGACAGATTTTACAGGCAAAACTAACCGGCAAGAGACCCAGTGGTAGACCCTGAGCAAAATAGTTGGATAATATCTATGAGCTTGGCTGGTCATGCTTTGGGATCCAGTTGGATGAGTTAGAGATATTTGCTTCTGACAGACTTGCTGGAAGGAATGTTTGAGAAGGACTCTGCCCCCACGACCCTCTCAGAAATAAGTGGGCGAAGAAGAAGATATAGTCAATTTACTTTTCAATTACATATATCTATATGCATATATATTTGCGTATAATACCAATATGCACACTACATATGCCAACAGTTCATTATTGGTAATTTATTTATCGACTCTGTAAGGATGGAAGGCAAATCGAACCTCGGAGGGATTTGAACTCAGATATTGAAAACATCGTTTTTAGAGTTTAGTTTTATTTATGAAGGATTTCTTCCTATTTCCAAATTGTTTGTGTCTGAAACAACAGAGTTCCTAAGTCCATGCTTCAAAGACCCCGTCTCTCACCTGCACACACACATACACACACACACACACACACACACACACACACACACACACACAAACACACACACACACACACTCTCTCTCTCTCTCTCTCTTACACACACTCTCTCTCTTTCACACACACACCGACACTCACTCACGCACACACACACACTCACAGCTATTACTACTCTCATACATACATATGCATATACATACATGTACACACATAAACACATACACTTATCACCACTCTCATACATACATATACACACACATACGAAATCTACTGACCTTTCAACAACCAGGTAGGTCACATTTCAGATCTCTCTCCCCTCTCACTCTCTCTCTCACACACACACACACACACACACACACATACAGAGATGTGTACATACACACACATAGACACAGAGATACAGACATGTGTACACACACACACAGACACACACACAGACACACTCACATACACACAAGGTATGACCTTGCACTAAACATCTGCGTCACACGACACAAATTACAATAATTTATCAACAAACACACCTTTAACACTTCTTACTAAAACATATATATATACATACATATATACATATATATATATACATACATATATACACATATATACATATATATATATATATATATATATATATATATATATATATATATATATATATATATATATATATATATATATATATATATATATATATATATATATATATATATATATATATATATATATATTATGGAGGCACAGGGCTTAGTGGTTAGAGCATTGGCCTTGCAATCGAAAGGTTGTGAGTTCAATTCTCAGACCAGGTGATGTGTTGTTTCCTTGAGCAAGAGACTTTATTTCACATTGCTCCAGTTTACTCAGCTGTAGAAATGACTGGGGTCCCTATCATTCCACTGCAAAGTGGTCGTGGAGGTGCCACAGCAAAAAAGCACCCACCACTCACTGTAAATGAGGTTGGTGTTAGGAAGGGCATCCAGCTGTAGAAATCAAGCCAGAATCAGTTCCCGTCCCACCCTTGCAAGCAGGGAAAAGCGGGCGTAAAATGATGATGATGATGATATATACATACATATATACATATATATATATATATATATATATACACACATATATATAGAGATAGATTGATAGATATAAAAATAAATATACAGGGGTGTGTATGATTGTGTATAGAAGATTATTCTGTGGTGACAGTCAAGTTTGCAAACTTGACTTTCACCACAGAATATGAACCTGAAGATTGCGAAAGCATGAAGTACTTGTTCAATTAACACTTAACATTTAATATTCCATCATACTATTTCATTATAATTATAAAGGATTGTAAATCAGAATTCCTTTTATTAATATATATATATATATATATATATATATATATATATATATATATATATGACTCCAGTTATATATATATATGACTCCAGTTCCTCAGTGAAATAACAACCCAACAAGGAACTGAGCATATCAGAGTATTGACAATATTATACACATAAACAACATATGTACTTGTCTATACCATACTAATTCAAACTGCCTGAAGAGGTCACAGCTAAAGATGACTGTCACTGAAATATATATATAGCAGTAATAAACGAAGCTAAATTTTAATCACTTTTATTTAACTTTATTTTACACTACTCCGGAGTAACCAAACCAACCTGCGCACTTCGTCGAGTGCCCCAGCCTGCATACTGAGGTGTTGATATACAACCAACATAAACTCAAAATCTCTATATATATATATATAAATGAAAGTAGAGAAATTAATGTGAGCAAGAAGCCAACAGTATTTCATAAAATTAAGTGACTATAACGTCAAAATGGAAAATAATTAACGTAAGATATGGGAAAATAATTCAAAAACATTTTTTTTTTAAATCAAGACAGAGATTTTATCCACAGATTTTGTGAAATCCATGGAAAAAACCAATAGAGTCGTAACTCAGAATAAAATAAAGTTTAAATACTCATCCTTCAATTTATATATATATATTTAAGAGTTAAACAAGGTTCAATGAATACATCAAAGAATGAGTTATACAATATATTGGAAGCACTCAATAGAAATGTTTTCCAGAGTTATTAATATTAATTCAAAATATTAACAAAATAGATATTCTTGTGATCAATTATATTTTATTATACATATTTCAGAGGTACTGAGTTAAGTTCAACAGTACGTCCTCATCAGATAAAATAAAATGATACATGACATACCCTGACATAGTAGATGGTTAAGATTCAATCAAGGTAGTGATTAACTTATGACAAAACTCAATATTTATACCCTAATATTGAGAACATGAGATAACGTGATACAAACAATAGAGAGAGTGCGTGTAAAAGATTTTAAGAAATACATGGCATCAATATTAGAATTTATAAATTTTTTTATTTTTACAAACTACTGGAGAAAGAGGAGGGAAAGGAAAGCATAGAGCAAGAAACAGCTGATGTGATAATATATTTAGTAGGTGGCTTGAGAAGACAGATGAGAGATGATTAAAGAGAGAGAGAGAGGCAAAGGGGGTAATTTATGTTCAAGTTTATATACACACAGATTTCTATATAATCAACATGTGTCCAGAATAATATAGTTGGCGTTTAATTTTAAAAATATTTAGTTTATATTATTTCTGGGTAAAGAATCATATTTTAGGTTTTAAAAGTTAATAGGTATTTGTATTAATATTATAATATAATTATGTTTAATTTCTAAAATTCAAATTTTATGAAAACAAATTTAAAGGATTTACGAAACACGAGAAAGAAAAAAATATATATATATAATGTTTTATATCCCCACGAAGGTAATCTTTACCAAAATTACTTATAATATTGACAACAGTTTCTATAATATAATTTATAAGATAATTATAGTTATAATTATTAAAGAATTTATTGTTAAATAGTTTGAGTGCCTAAAGTATCAACCGGCCTTATAATTAAACTTAAAGAGGTCAGAATTTTTAACTATATATATGTATTGATCATAAAATACCAAGATCATAGTTTATTATGTATTCATAGCTGAGGTGATACCTTTCAAATATAAATAATATATTATTATATTACAATAATGCAATATTACAATATAGTAAATAATTTCCTGAAGATATTGCTCAAAAATATATATAGTAAAAAATATTGTTAAAGAATTAATGTTTTATATCAATTATTTTCATTTAGTTGATATATACTATAAAGATATAAGTCAAAACTATATGAGTCCTAGTGATAGGGGCTAGATACAAAATAAATATACAAATAAAAGAAAATGAATTATTTGTGAAATTTAAAGATGCCCAAAATTAGAAATAAATGCAATAGGGTTTTCATAAAGTATAGAAAAGATATCTCTAAAATATTTTAGCGAATGTGATATAAAGAAGCGCTGAATATTTGAAAAAATACCTCTGAAATGTGTATAATAAAATATAATTGATCACAAGAATATCTATTTTGTTAATATTTTGAATTAATATATATATATATATATTATTGAATTAATATATATATATATATATTATTGATAAAATTTGCTCCGGATATAACACCCGTGTCTGAAAGAACCGGCAGAAGTAGAATCAGCCAGATCCATACAAGGACCATGACTCGAGCTACATGTCGACGAAACTATTGTAACACGAAATAAACTAAGTCCAGATGCATCACTGATTTTTCGTTTTCTTGATAATATTTACACTCTATTCTGATGAATATCGAGTGGTAATTTTGGCATACCGCCTACGGAAGCACCTTAGCTACCACTATACACAAATATATATATATATATATATATATATATATATATATATATATATATATATATATATATATATATATATATATATATATATATATATATATATATATATACATAGATACATATATATCAAAGGTATATATTCAGTTAGAAACTCGAAATAGTCTCTTACAATTAAATAGCTCAATACATGGTGGCTGCCAACTCGTTTTCGAGTACGGCCACTACTTTATATGTAGGAGAACCCCTACCGATGCGCTGAACGAGTGTGAATTTTTAGTCCAGCCAGCGACTTGAAAACTCTGGTACAAACACTACACTTGTGACAATTATTGACACATAGTGCTGGGCCCATGGTACCAATACATACATACATACATACATACATACATACATACATACATACTTGTATATATATATATATACATACATACATATATATACATATGTATATATATATATATATATATATACACATACATATATATACATATATATATATATACATACATATATATACATCCATACATATATATACATACATATATATATATATATATATATATATATATATATATATATATATATATATATATATATATATATATATATATATAAGTTAAAACAATGAAATAAAAAATCAAGTCATTAGAGATATACTTCACTGCTTATATGTATATATATGTATGTGTGTATATATATATATGTATATATATATATATATATGTATGTATGTATGTATGTATGTATGTATGTATGTATGTATGTATATATATATATATATATATATATATATATATATATATATATATATATATACAAGTATGAATATTTCAAATGCACATTATGTGTTTAATAGTTGGCACATTTCAGGTCATCGACAAGGAAATGGGATATATGTATGTATGCATAGATATATATGTGCTTGTATTTATATATGTATATATATGTATGTGTGTGCATATATATATATATATATATATATATATATATATATATATATATATATATATATATATATATACAGTTCAAGAGTAACCAATCTTAAAGAGAGAGATGGAGATAGTAGAGGAGATATGAGAGGAAAGATTGGAGAGTTAGTTAGAAGCCAAAGCGTAAAGGCATGTGCTCAATGTGCAATATGCAGTAGAAAGCAGCTAGGTGGCTGGGTTCATGCAGAGGTTAGGTGCGCAGAGCTGGAAATATTCATTAGTTAAGCAAAACAAGACCACAAATTTCACAAGGAAGACATTATTAAAAGGTTGTCAACATATTTTAGTTTGATGTAAGGAATGTAGAGAATAATAATAATAATAATAATAATAATAATAATAATAATAATAATAATAATAATGCCCGTTTACAATTGTTTCGCTACTCCGTATAATATTTCTGGATCAAATGACTATATATCATAATTGATCTGGTTCAGTTGAAAATAATTAACATATTTAAAAAACAGAGTGGCTCATCGGAACTCAAGGGAATATAAATTAAAATAATGTTACATAATATAATGTTCCATATATTGGTTTTTACTATGGTGCCTTGGTTGCATCAGCTGTCAGCCATAATCAAGCAGTATTCATCTGTCGAGGCTGCATTGTGTGAGATCTGCCTATGGGTAACAAGATGGCTGCCAAAGGGCATATTTACCTTACTAATTAGAGGGTGGTTTCAGGGGAAGTAACTTCTCGAGAGATTAGAGATTGTGTATATTTTATAGTTATGTGCTAGTATTTAAATTATTTAATTGAGAGACAATGTAGGGGAGGTAACTTATAATTATCGAGTTGTTCATAGCAATTTAACTTATTAGCTACAATTAGAGATGGGGCTACATGACTAAGTTGGGTCAAAAACTCTATTGGCGAAGGAATTAGCCCTTCCATGTTGACAGCTAATGGTTACCTCCGTTCTATCGTTAATTGGTAGAGGTCGTGATAGAGTTATGTAATATGCTTCCGTAACACAGAGATCACAAGATTTCCTTCGTCCATTGAACGGTTGGGCCCTAGCTACGATATCCCATTTTAGTGAGTGTTGAACTTTGTTTAATTTAAGGTTTTTAATAAGCCTAGCTAGCGATGTCGAACATCTGTTGCTAGGGTCTCGGAAGGAAAAAGAGTGCGCGTTATAGCGTACCTTAAAAGGGTTAGAGGTAGACCCAATATAAGAGCTGGTATTCGAAGCAGTCTCAACTGTGCACCTATAGACTATGTTGGGTGTCAGGCAGTGTCCATTTAATGGGCATGCATTGGGGTACCGGCAGTTGCAGTTGCTTCTGCGGTTAGTGAAAGTAGGGTTGTTTAACCTAAGCAGTTGGTCCGTGCTAGAAGGATTAGATGGGGGAGGTGTGCTACTAGAGTAATTATTGGTGTAGTGGCGTGGTGTATTTGATAGGGGTGGTGGTACCGCGGTGTGGGAGTTATACTGTCTTAGCTTATGATGGTTACTGAACGCGATGTGGCTAGCTAGGTTAGGTGTTGTGGAGAATGAGATTTTAATGTTGTTTTTATTAAAGAGTTTGTAATATCTATGGTTAGGAGGAAAGTGTTTGGATAGGATAGAGAAGAAGCGATTGGGGATATTAGTGGCTAGATTAGATGAGAATGGTGGGTTAAGCCAGGTGATATTTCTAGGTCTATTCCTTCTAGGGGTTCTAGTGGAGTTGGTAGGGGCCTTCCTTGGGTTATTATTACCTGGGAGTTTGTTATTTGTCATCCCATTTCTCATTCCTATTCTAGGGTTGATTCTTAGTTTGCTACTTGGAGTGGGGAGCAGGCCGCTGCCACCATTAAAGTTCCCTGTATAGGTGCTGTTACTGCTAAAATTCCGGCGAATCTGGCTATATGCTAAGGTATTTCTAGTTCTAGTGTTAAGTTTATTATGGTGAGTTGCTGTGTTATGGCATTTTGGTATGTAATAAATTGATTGTTTATAACCAGATTCAGAGAGAGCCTTATTATAATATTGTGCGTGGTTTATAAATATCTCTTCATTTACTGATAGCATTGAGATCCTATAGGAGATAGATTTGATTACTGCTCTGATGACTGCCGGTGGGTGGTTAGAGTGTGGGCTAATATATGTGAGTATTTCGCTTGGTTTATGGTAAGGGTTATAAAGGTTATTTTGAGATCAAGGGTGACGTCTAGGAAGTTTACTACTTTATGGTTCAGCTCGATGGTGATAGAGAGACCGTTATTTTTGAAGAATCTATGAAATTGTTTCTTTAGTAAATCGATTCCCCGATTAG
>OZ024740.1:10009049-10016549 GCA_964016885.1 Eledone cirrhosa
ATAGTTTTTGAGCACTAGTTTACGCTTGTAAAATAAGTGGGCCCGGACATTTTCGGGAGCTAAAAGTGGGCCCGGAGGTCAAAAAGGTTGAGAAACACTGCTCTACACCCTATACGTCTCATTCTATATTTCCTCTTACATCTCTCTCATTACCACCTGATTCTGTTACCCGGGGATTTACCCATCTGCATTGTTGAGGCTTCCAAAACAACCAATTTTATTATTCCACAATGCTTCAAGCAAACTTCAACATTCTCTTATATATATATATATATATATATATATATATATATATATATATATATATATATATATATATATATATATATATATATATATATATATATATATATATATATATGACAAAGGAATTATGGTAAGAAACCAGATAGACCATAACGCACCAGAGTACTCAATACTTTGGGTAGTAGAGTGGGAATAAGAAAAAGTATGACCCCGACGGCAGAACTCAAGCCGTTTCGACGGCTATTTCTGAGTCCAGAAATAGCCGTCGAAACGGCTTGAGCTCTGCCGTCGGTGTCATACTTTTTCCTATATATATATATAATGGAGGCACATGGCTTAGTGGTTAGAGCATTGGCCTTGCAATCGAAAGGTTGTGAGTTCAATTCTCAGACCGGATGATGTGTTGTTTCCTTGAGCAAGACACTTTATTTCACATTGCTCCAATTTACTCAGCTGTAGAAATGAGATGATAGGGACCCCAGTCCCTATCATTCCACTGCAAAGTGGACGTGGAGGTGCCACGGCAAAAAAGCACCCAGCACTCACTGTAAATGAGGTTGGTGTTAGGAAGGGCATCCAGCTGTAGAAATCAAGCCAGAATCAGTTCCCGTCCCACCCTTGCAAGCAGGTAAAAAGCGGACGTAAAATGAAATGAAATGATATATATATATATATATATATATATATATATGAGGGTGTTAAAGTTTGCTTGAAGCATTGTGAAATGTGTAAAATACGTAGTTTAGAAAGCCACAACAATGCAGAGGGAAATCTCGAGGTAGGAAGTGAATGATAGATAGGAGAAATAGGATAAAGTGAAAATTGAGAGAGACAAAGATGAAAACAAAACAAAGGTAGAAGGGTTACCGTAGTGGAGATTTAATCCCAATATTTCGGGCTCACGCCCATCAACGGGGGAAAGTTCCAAAAGGGGGGGGGGGGGAACAGGCTAAGCGGAGAAAGTTGTGATGTCGTTAAAACAAGAATGCCGTTATGGGGAGAAAAAAAAAATTATTTAAAATTTAAATGAGGGAAAGAATGCGCGTGCGCGTGATAGGCTCTGGCAAAAGCTACTGACCAAATGGGTTAAATCAAGAGGGTGCGCTAGCGTGTGAAAGCCGTAAAATATGTGTGTGTAAATATATATGTGTGTGTAACTGTGTGTGTATATGTGTAAGTGTGTATATGTGTGAGTGTGTGTGTGTGTGAAAGATAGTGGGCTGTAGAAGCTGGAAATCAAAGGGTGTGAAAGGTGGTAGGTTGTAAAACATGTGTGCGTGTATAAATATAGATGTGTGTGTGTAAGCGTATGGGTATACATGTGTGTGTAACTGTGTGTGTATATGTGTGAGTGCGTGTGTGTGTGAAAGATAGTGGGCTGTAGAAGCTGGAAATCAAAGGGTGTGAAAGGTGGTAGGCTGTAAAAACATGTGTGCGTGTATAAATATAGATGTGTGTGTGTATGAGTATGGGTATGCATATACGTGCGTGTGTGTGAAAATAGCAGGCCGTAAGGGCTGTGAATGGTCACTATGGTTAAGTTAGCCATGTCAGCTCATTTCTCTCAGCCCGGTTGTTAAGTGGGGGTCTGAGGTTCTTAATAACAAGTGCTTCCTTTATCCTTAAGGATCCGATGCTGCGTTCAGTCGCTAGGACTGTGACCAAGGGTCTACCCTGTGGGTTTCCGCATTTAAGGATGTGTTTACGGAAGGAAGATGCGTTGGTGTTGATATGTTCCTTGATACGAACATGTAGGGGTCGGATGGTGCTACCTATGTAAAACTTGTTACATTTATCGCATTGAATCTTATATACGACATAGGTGCGTAGGCAATCTGCCCCCCGTATCGGGCAGTTGCTGAGGGAACACGTCCCATCTGACTCGTCGGGTTTGTTGGAGAGGCATCTTCGCAGCGAAGGTCCTGTGTGGGCCAAATGTATGTCAAGTCCCTCCGTCCGTATGGCCCTGCGGATGGCGTTCGTGGTATATTCACTCAGGTGGGGGATTTTAAAGAAGCACCTGCTTTTATTTAAGTTTCTAGTGGGTGTCTGTCTATTGGGTCTGGGGTCTCTAATTCCGTTAATCAGTCGCTTGGGATATCCATTAGACCTGAGTAGATTACGGAATTGCGTGGTATGGGTGAGACCACCCATCGGGTCGCTGCATCTGTTAGTGATCCGTGTCAGTTCATTTAGGACATAGCCTCTCTTAGCGTTGTTGGGGAGGGCTGAGTTGTAATGCACAAATAAGTCCTTGCACGCTGCTTTGCGGTAGAAGGTGGTGTTTATGTCTCCTTCTTCCGAGATGTTGATACGGAAGTCGAGGAGGGCGAGTGACCCGTCTTCTCCTGGGTGTTCGATGGTGAAATCGATGTGATGGTCAGTATCGTTGAAGATTTGGTGAATTTCATTCGCCATCTCCCGGGAAGAAATAAGTATCAAGATGTCATCAACGTATCTGGAGTAGAAGGCGACGGCGTTGGGTTGGCAGGTATTGAGTGCCTTGCGTTCCAGGTGGTCGATGTACGAGATCGCAAGTATGCCGGACAGACTAGAGCCCATAGGTAGCCCAGAGATTTGTTTGTACGTGTGGCCGAGGAAATTGAAGAGTGCATTATCCACAACGAAGGAGAGGAGTTGGTGGATGTCCGTGTGTGTGAGTCCGAAGCAGTGTAAGTTAGATGCTCGGACTCGTTCGGTCAACAGGTCGACGGCTGGGGATGTTGGTACGGAGGTATAAAGGGCGACCACATCAAGACTGAAGACATAACCGTTGTCCTTTCTGGTGTTGGGCGCCAGATGGTGTAGTCGCTCCAAGACCTCCTTTGAGCTGCAGACGTGGGCTGGTAGTGTGTGTAGAATAGGTTTCAGTAGTGTGGAGAGCAGCCACGATATTTTGTAGAGTGGGCCCTCCACGCTAGAGACAATGGGCCTGATTTTCAAATCGGGTCCTTGTTTATGTGTTTTAACCAGGTGGTAGAAGGTGGGTAGTTTGTCGTATATATTTATTTATTAAAATATATATATATATATTGTAAAGAGCTCGACAGCTGAGCTCTTGCTGTTTCCATGACGAATTATAAAAAAACTACACTCTACTATCCCAAGGATGGAGGACTTTGCTGAACAATAGTCTTACTAATCTAAACTGGTAACCCCTAATGGACAGTTAATGTGTTGTATAATTAATTAATTAATAAGATTGACTTAATGGTGAAACTTTCACATGTTGGCAATTATCCATTAATTGCGGTGATTATTGTGTTTGTTGAGAAGCAGAAACAACTGTTGCTGGAACATTTATTGGAGAACTATAGATTTCTTACTACTATTGGCACGAGGCCAGCAATTTGAATGGGGGGGGGTAAATCGACCCAAGTGTGTGACTGGTACTATATTTACTCGACTCCGTAACGATGAAAGGCAAAGTTAACCTCGGCGGGCTTTGAACTCAGAATGGCAAGGGCCGTAACTCAATGCGTCAAAGCATGGTGTCCGACCCTCTAACGATACTGCCAATCCACATTGTAATAATGGTTTCTAATTTAGGCACAAGGCCGGCAATACGAAGTGGAAGGGAAAGTCGATTAAATCGACCCCAGTGCATTACTGCTACTTTATTTTATCGCCCCCAGTAAGGATGAAAGGTAATGGTAAACTTGGTGAGATTTAAACTCGTCAAGGGTCGTAACTATATGTAACATAACTTGAAGGCCGTAACTATATGTAAGATAAGGTGAAGGGCAGTAACTGTATGTAACATAAGGTGAAGGGCAGTAACTGTATGCTACAAAGTATGTTGCCCGACGTTCTACCAACTCTCCCACTGCCCATTATTAGAACTATATATTGCTAATGTAATATTTCAGTCTTCTACATCTTACTTTTTATGTAGGGTATTGTATCTTTAACAATATCTATGTCACTTCCTTTTCATTGCTATTTTACTGCCAAATTTGCATCGATGGGTTATTGGTCAACAAGTCAATAATTTTATATATCGATATTTGCACTGTACACACACACACACGCACACACACACCCACACACACCCACCCACACACACACACACACACACACACACACACACACACACACACACACACACACACACACACACATATATATATATATGAATATATATATATATATATATATATATATATATATATATATACACACAGTAAGTTCCTACCTTACGAAAGTCATACTTACAAACTTACCACGCAGATACGAAGAGTCTCATGAAGAAAAAAAGAACATTTTGTCTGTTTTTGAAAATCACATTTTTGTGGGCTCTTTCTTCGGGCCCTGAGTTCGTTCTTTTGCAGCAAAAATTAAAAAAAAAGCCAAAATGGACCTTACGGTATGGGATAACATTCTGTTTTCACAGAAATTGAAAAAGTACTTTTTTCTTTAACAATTTATTGTCATTAGATTTACAGCATTTAAATTCGTTATTACATGTTATATATACCTCTATATACTGTATGTATACACACACACACACACACACACACACACACGTATATATATATATATATATATATATATATATATATATATACATATAAATGAAAAGTATAGAAATTATTGTAGCAAGAAGCCAACAGTATACCATAATATATAAGTGACTATAGCGTCAAAATGGAAAAATAGTTAACGTAAGATGTGGGAAAATAATTCAAACTCAATTCAAAAAGAATCAGGATATAGATTCATCCACAGAATTTGGTGAAATCCAGGGAAAAATCAATAGAGCCTTAACTCAGAATAAAATAAAGTTTAAAATATTCATCCTTCAATTTGGAAAAACTACAAATGCTCTGCATAGTCTTAAGGTCTATTTCACGAAACTTTCAGTGGGGATGGTCACGGTTGGAGTCGATCATCAGCAGAGCTCAAAGACACGATAAACAAAGTTATATATATATATATATATATATATATATATGATAAAAATAGTCATTCGTCACTGATTTTCCAACCATCATTGGTATTTCATCGCATTAAAAATCAGATACCTCAGGTTGGTGCGAGCAATAACTAAAAAAAGTTATTGGGACCAGAATTCGCGTAAGGCGAGGGGGACAAGTAAACAACATAGAAGGATAAAAGCAAACTGAAGATAGGAAAATAAACAAGCAACATGGTTGTCCTGTCAGCATAAGCTGGGTGGATTTCATGAGCGAGAGAGGTACAGACCGTGTTGATGTGTGTGAGATGTGAGCAAGAAGAGACCCACACAAGCCAAACGGGAGGAAGTGAGAAGGGGAGAAACAGAGAGTGAGTGAGTGGAAGTGTGAGGAAGAGGTCAGTCGAGAGAAAGTGTAACTGACAGAGGGGGCGAAAGAAGGTGAGAGAAACAGAGAGAGCGGGGAAGTAGTAAGAGAGAAACAGACAAACGCAGCCGAGGTAAATATATATAAAAAACATGAGAAGAAAGAAGAATACTGCGTGGTTTGCACATGGGTTACATATGACGCACCAAAGTACTCAATACTTAGGGTAGTAGAGTGGGTAATAGTCCAGAATTAGCCGTCCAAACGGCTTGAGCTCGGCCGTCGGGGTCCTACTCGTTCCTATATATATATATAAATATAAGTATGTAAACCTACATACATATAAGTATACAGACGTACAGTAGTATGTATATATATACCTACATGCACACATATATATATGTACGTATGGATTCACCGACCATTTATTATAATGATCGGTGTGTTTGTAATATATATATATGTGTGCATGTAGGTATATATATATACATAATACTGTACGTCTGTATACATATATGTATGTACGTGTACATACTTATATTTAAGTAACAGCCGTACTAAGAGTGAGAAATGAAATTTCGTTTCATTTTTCTGTTTATATATATATACTTGTGTCTCCCACGTATGAGCGCGCTTTCTGGAGTAATTTCCATTTGAGCGTGAAAAGGGTGGAGTTTCTCTTGAGGTCCTACACATAGGAGGTGAGTGTTGTCTGGATTTGTCCGGTCTTCTGAACGAGTGGGTATGGGCATACCACCGGGTTTTAAAATTGTTGGAAGTCAATTCGATATAAGTCTTTTTGTTGTCACTAATACCTGAGACGACATCACATTTATATACGATGCCATTCATCAGGCGTTTGTTTTCAAGTGGGCAGGCTTCCTTATTTTGGCAGTTGCACAGTACTCCCGTCCAAGGATGGATTTCGGAGGTAGTAGGTTTATCTAATTTAGCAGTGTTGAGATTGGCTATATTCCTAGCTAAGTTAGGTGTAGTGAAGTAGGGGAGTCTTATTCTATTCTTATTAAAGATAGTGTAGTACCTATGTTGTGTGGGGAAGTGTGTATTCAGCAATTTGAAGAAATACCTAGCTATAGGTGTAAAAACCTCTCTATCGAAGAGGGGGGGGGGGCTGTACCAACTAGTCTGCCAATGCCTATTTCTCCTAGGTAGTCTTGGGGTGGTTTCTAGATAAGTAATCCTTTCTTTAAACCACTGCGGACTAGGCGTCGTTGTAATAAGAGGCAGATCAGATGCACTAAAGATGTCCTTATTGGCCGAGAGGCCGGACATTCTGAGTGAAACGCTTTTAACTAAGTAACCATTCGTCCTTGTATATATATATATATATATATTTCCAATTCCACCCCACCCGTTCCTTCAATCTATCTTATTTCTCATTCTTTCTTCTGATGAAGAACTAGCGTACGAAACGTTAAGACCCTCTTCCTGCTATTTCAAGCGTTGACCTAATATATTCCTTCCATATACTGAACCGATTGTGTTGTTATTTCTGTTTACCTTTTACACACACACACACATACACACACATATATATATATATATATATATATATATATATTGAAGTTCCTGGAAGGGCTAGCACTAAAGTTCAGTATTGAGAACTACACCAGATCCCCAAGAGAACGCCACTAGATACTATCTAAGGATCCGACCTCCTTATCTAGAACAAGGATTACTGCAATACTGTGGACCCTAGAGCCACGACCTTTCAATACCTTGCGAAAAAACAAAAATAAAAAATAACAAGCAAAAAACAACAGAAACGCTAATGATGGTGTCCTAGCATACCTCATGACCCGGAACAGGTAAAAGAGTAAAATACAGTGCACATACACACATACAGGTAAAATAGTACATTATAGTTCAAACACACACATACACACACATATACACACATACACACATACACACACATATACACACATACACACACACACACATATACACA
>OZ024740.1:10024049-10039049 GCA_964016885.1 Eledone cirrhosa
GGAGCACAGAGAAGGGGTGCTCCCTTGGTCTTTCATCTTCCTCACCTATAGTCTGATGTAGAGTGAAGGCCCATTCACACGGGCCATTCTCGCCACTTTCACCCATCTTTCGTAAAACGGCTGGGGTGCAGCACCTCTCTCTCCATCCTGATCCTTCTTCCGAAATGATATCGGAAGAAACGGACCAGTTGTTGGCTAGAGAGAAAGGTGTCTGACCTCAGTCCTTTCAGACGCGTCCACCATACAACCTCTTTCGCCATGGCTATTACGCACAGAAACACCGCCTCTCCTTCGTTTTGAAGAGGGGAGGCGGCTTGATCGTTACAATAGACTCGGTGGTCAACCGATCGGTCCCACCCTTGACAGCAGTTGTTCGACATAGCCCCACAGATCAGCAATGCCCGAGCAGTGTACCAATGCGTGTGCAACGGTTTCCTCGTCGCACACGCATCTGGGACAGATCTTTTTCGAGGGGTCCCTACCCGGGCTCCCGTGTCTGTAGAGCCTTTCTCGAAACGGGCAGAGCCCTTCTGTAGCACTGCCAGGCCAGGGACCTCTGGAAGTTATCCATGGGTCCCGGGCTGAATGTCCTACCGAACAGGTTGGCCAGTTTCGTCTCCCTCCATGCCTAGGGCTTCTCCGAGGGCGTCGTCGCACCTGCTAACCACCAGCCCTCTATAGAATGACGAGGTGGATTCTCCACTGACAGTCGGGTCCGCCTGCCAGAGAGCCGTGAGCGCCTGGGCACACTCGGTGTGCCAGGCGCCCAGTTTTTCTCGGTCTTTGCTTGACCCAGGATTGCAGCTCGGTGAGTGAGACGCGTCTGGGAAAGGCTCGCCTCACAAACGGGGCCCACAACCGGTTGACCGGAGAGGAATACCTGGAGGTGCCGTAGCCTTAATGCGTGTTTACGTATCATTAGCCACGGCATCCCCAGTTCTCCCTTTCGAAGGGTGTTGACAGCAGATGGATCTCCTCACCATAGGAGCCCGCTTCTTCCAAAGGAATTGGAAGAGTGCGCGCTCCATTTTGGCGAGCGTTTCCCTTGGGCAGGCACAACGGTCAGGCGGTAGTAGATGACGGACGCTATATAAGTGTTCGCCACCTCCGCCCGATCTTTCAGGGACAGTTTGCACTCGGCCCACTTCTGGGTCAGTGCAAACACCCTGTTCGTTACCTCACCCCAGTTCTTCTCCAGCTGGAGGTTTGGTCCGAACCAGACCCCGAGCAACTTCACCGGGTCCTCCGTCCAGCGCCCGACGACGCCATCGGAGGGCATCGATCTTCCCCTCCACGTGCCGAGTTGTAGACCGATCGACTTGTCCCGGTTCAGCTTAGCCCCTGTAAACCTTTCGTACTCCTCCAGTAAGGTGCCGATCGCCCCGATTTCCGAAGCCGTAGACACCATTACTGTTACAGTCGTCGGCGTAGTCTGACACCGTTTTCCGCAATCCCGGTTCCAACGGGATGCCCCTGCAACAACTCCAACTTCCGCAGCAGTGGCTCTAGAGTCATTACATACAGAAGGGAGGAGAGAGGGCACCGCTGTCGGATGGACCCGCGCGATTTCGAACGGCTCCGAGAGGTAGCCGTTCACCTTGACCCTAGAGCAGATGCGGCTGCTGTGCATGGCATTGATCCCAGCCCCTGAAAACGGGTCCGAAGCCTGCCGCCGCTAGCACCGCATCCAGGTAACCATGGTCGACCCTATCGAATGCCTTAGATTGATCCAAGTTGATAAGGGCCCCACCAAAGCCGGGTTCGTTCCCAACCCTCTCTATGATGTATCGCATGAGGTGGAGGTTGTCGTGGATTGGCCTGGACGGGATAGCACATGTCTGCGCATCTCCCACCAGGTTGCCCACGACAAGCGCCAACCTCTTTGCTAGCACCTTGGCCAAAATCTGTAACTCTGTATTTAGCAGAGTTATGGGCCTGAAATTATTTATATCGTCCCCCTTGTTCTCGTCCTTCCTCACTAGCGTGACTACGCCCTTGGTCACAGCACACGGAATTCTCCCGTTCTGTTGCCAGTTGCAGTAGACCGCCTCGAGGAGATTGGGGAACAAGTCCGGCATAGCTAAATATAGTTCGTATGGAAGACCATCGAGACACGGGGATTTGCGTTTGCCGCATTGGCTCAGCACGTCCTCTATCTCAGCGGCTGAAATCGGATCCTCGCAGGACTTCGCCTCCCTGTCCGAGAGACGCGGCAGGCCGTCGAGGTATGGACCGAAGTCCACATTCCCAACCGGCTCCCCGCCCCTTCCGAACAATCCGGCAAAGTGCTTTTGAAAAGCCTCGCACATCTGCTTAGGTTCAAGGATCACCCGTCCATCCTGGTCTCGCAAAGACCGGATAGTGGATCTGCTCCCCCTTTTGGCTTCTGTCACGCGGATCCAGCTAACAGCTTTGGTCCCCTCGTTTCCCAGAGCACGTATTTTACTTCGGACGATGCAGCCTTCGTGTTTCGCGTCGAAGAACTGGCCCAGGGCCGTTCTCGACGCTAGCATTCTGGCCACGTCGCCGCTTCTAATTGCCTCTTCTACACTATCTACCAACTCCCTTTCCTTCCTATTTCTATTTGAGGCTAACTCCTTACTAAATTCTATAGAGACTACTCTAATCTCCCTTTTGAGAGATCCCCACCACTTGCTGTTGACGATGGCGCCCGTCAACCGCTCCTTAACTAAAGTGCTAATCCGGTCCCTGTAAGCCTTACTTGCCGGTAAGGACAAGTTGAGCTTCCAGTAACCGGGTCCCTGTCTATGAGTTCTGTCAAGGTTGACCATGCAGGTCACTAACTTGTGGTCTGAATAGCCAACCATGCGCATTTTTGGACAACTTAAAAAGTACTTTTCCTTAATTCTAACTAAGAACCTATCTAGGTACGACCTAGATGATCCGCTACGATTTGCCCAAGTCCAGGTTGGCGTAGTCGGAAAATCTAGTCGATATCTATCGGCCAGATTAAATCGACCGATTAACCCTTTGAGGCTATTACACCCCTCTCTATCGGGACAGGCCCCTACGTAGTCCCAGCGTGCATCTAGGATACCATTCCAGTCCCCCACTAATAGCAAGGAGCGGGACGTCCCTAGAAAAGTCTCCAGACGATGGAAGAAGTCCGGCCGCATTGACCCGAAAGGGCCGTAGGCGGCTACCAACCTAAACGCTCCGCCTTCACCACTGCCAAGGTCCAGAACCACTAGTCGACCCTCCGGGTCCAAATGTACCATTTGTGTTGCGAGACCCGAATGTTTTTGCAGCAGAACGACAACCTCACCTCCACCTCCGGGCTGACAGAGAGATGCGTGCATTTCAAAGTCATCAAAGGTGGGGGCCAGATGTCGCACGTTGCTGATCCGAGCCTCGCAAATAACCATCACATCTATACGTTGTGACCTGAGGTCATTTAGAAGCATTGTTTGCTTCCAAGTTGAGCCCAGGCCACGCGCATTTAAACAGCCTACTCTTAGCATAGCCATGTTGGTGGTGAAGAGAAAAGGCACTTACCTCTCTGGTGTCCCAGGTATCGGGCTGCACAATTTCCATTAGGGTGGGGGATGGGTTGTTGGGTGGGGTGGTGGTTTGTGGAAGTGTAGGGGCATCAGTGTGTTGTGTGGTTGGGGTGTTTGGAGTTGTGTGGGTGTTTGGGGAGAAGGTGGGGTAGTTTTTTAGAAGGACGCGGTTAATGGGCCCGACGCAGGGGGGACCCACGTCCTCTTTAAAGTTGTAACTCTGTATTTAGCAGAGTTATGGGCCTGAGATATAAATAGATAGACAAATTTCTGTTTATTTGCCACTAGGGCACAAAAGAAAGGGACATGTACATGGGTGGGGGGAGTTTACATAAAAATCGAGTAAGAAAAATATAACAAACAAAATAATAACAAGAAGATCCTCAATAGGGAGGGATCGTTTTGGGGTCACACACACCCCCGAAAAAAGTGTGCGACCCTTCTCCACGGGAGCACAAAGAGAGGGTGCTCCCTCCTTTCTGTTCCACCTACAGGCTGAGGTAGAGAGAAGGCCCATTCACACGGGCCATTCTCGCAACTTTCACCCACCTTTCATAAAACTGGCTGGAGTGGAGCACCTCTCTCTCCATCCTGATCCTTCTTCCGAAATGGTATCGGAAGAAAAGGACCAGTTGTTGGCCGGAGAGAAAGGTGTCCGACCTCAGCCCTTTCAGACGCGTCCACCATATAGCCTCTTTTACCATGGCTATTACACAGAGGAAGACCGCCTCTCCTTCATTTTTGAAGGGGGGAGGCGGCTTGATCGTTACAATGGACTCGGTGGTCAACCTAATTGGTCCCACCCGTGACAGCAGTCGTTCGACATAGCCCCACAGATCGGCAACGCCCGGGCAGTGCACCAATGCGTGCGCGACGGTTTCCTCGTCGCGCACGCATCTGGGACAGATCTTTTTCGAGGGGTCCCTACCCGGGCGCCCGTGTCTGTAGAGCTTATCCCGAACGGGCAGAGCCCCTCGGTAGCACTGCCAGGCCAAGGACTTCTGGAAGTTGTCCATAGGTCCCGGGCCGAAAGTCCTACCGAATAGACTGGCCAGTTCGTCCTCCTCCATGCCTAGGGCTTCTCCGAGGGCGTCGTCGCACCCGCTAACCACCAGCCCTCTATAGAATGACGAGGTGGAGTCTCCGTCGATAGCCGGGTCCGCCTGCCAGAGAGCCGTGAGCGCCTGGGCACACTCGGTGTGCCAGTTGCCCAGTTTTCTCGGTCTTTGCTTCACCCAGGACTGCAGCTCGGTGAGCGAGACGAGCCTCGGGAAGGCTCGCCTCACAAACGGGGCCCACACCGGTTGACCGGTGAGGAATACGTGGAGGTGCCTTAGCCTCAATGCGTGTTTACGCATTTTTAGCCACGGCATCCCCAGCCCTCCTTTCAAAGGGTGTTGACAGCAGATGGATCTCCTCACCAGAGGAGACCTCTTCTTCCAAAGGAAATAAAAGAGGGCGCGCTCCATTTTGGCGAGGATCTCACCCGGGCAAGGCACGACAGTCAAGCGGTAATAGATGACGGACGCTATGTAAGCGTTCGCCACCTCCGCCCGACCTTTTAGGGATAGTTTGCACTCGGCCCACTTCTGGGTCAGTGCAAACACCCTATTCGTCACCTCACCCCAGTTTTTCTCCACCTGGAGGTCCGGTCCGAACCAGACCCCAAGCAACTTCACCGGGCCCTCCGTCCACCGTCCGACGATACCGTCGCACGACATCGCTTTGCCCCTCCACTCGCCGAGTTGCAAAGCGACTGACTTGTCCCGGTTCAGCTTAGCCCCTGTCAACCTTTCGTACTCCTCTAGTAAGGTGCCGATTGCCTCGATTTCCGAGGCGGTCGACACCATTACTGTTACGTTATCGGCGTAGGCCGACACCGCTTTGCGCAATCCCGGTTCCAAAGGGATGCCCTGCAACAACTCCAACTTCCGCAGTAATGGCTCGAGAGTCAACACATACAGAAGGGAGGAGAGAGGGCACCCCTGTCGGATGGAGCGGGTGATTTCGAACGGCTCCGAAAGGTAGCCGTTCACCTTGACTCTAGAGCAGATGCGGCTGCTGTGCATGGCAGTGATCCAGCCCCTGAAAACGGGTCCGAACCCAGCCGCCGCTAGCACCGCATCCAGGTAACCATGGTCCACTCTATCGAACGCTTTAGACTGATCTAAATTTATCAGGGCCCCACCAAAGCCGGGTTCGTTCCCAACCCTCTCTATGATGTATCGCATGAGGTGGAGGTTGTCGTGGATGGACCTGGACGGGATAGCGCATGTCTGCGCATCTCCCACCAGGCCCCCCACGACAAGCGCCAACCTCTTCGCTAACACCTTCGCCAAAATCTTTAACTCTGCATTTAGCAGAGTTATGGGCCTAAAATTACTAATGTCATCCCCCTTGTTCTCGTCCTTCCTCACTAGCGAGACTACGCCCTTGGTCACAGAACAGGGAATTCTCCCGTTCTGTTGCCAGTTGCAGTAGACCGCCTCGAGGAGATCAGGGAACAAGTCCGGCATATTAATATATAGTTCGTAGGGCAGACCATCGAGTCCTGGAGATTTGCGTTTGCCGCATAGGCTCAGCACGTCCCCTATTTCAGCAGCTGAGATCGGCCCGTCGCAGGACCTCGCCTCCCTGTCCGAAAGACGCGGCAGGCCGTCGAGGTATGGACCGAAATCCACATCTCCAACCGGCTCCCCGCCCCTCCCGAACAATTCGGCAAAGTGCCTTTGAAAGGCCTCGCACATTTGCTTAGGTTCAAGGATCAGCCGTCCATCCTGGTCTCGCAAAGACCGGATAGTGGATTTAATCCCACTTTTCGCTTCTGTCACGCGGGCCCAGCTAACAGCTTTGGTCCCCTCGTTTCCCAGAGCACGTATTTTGCTTCGGACAACGCAGCCTTCGTGTTTCGCGTCGAAGAACTGGTTCAAGACCGTTATCGACGCTTGCACTCTGGCCACGTTGCCGCTTCTCATTGCCTCTTCAACATTAACTACCAACTCCCTTTCCTTCCTATTTCTATCTGAGGCTAACTCCTTACTAACTCCTATTGAAACTACTCTAATCTCTCTTTTTAGAGAGCCCCACCACCTGTTGTTGACGATGGCGCCCGTCAACTGCTCCTTAACTAAGGTTCTAATCCGGTCCCTGTAAGCTCTACTTGCCGGTAAGGACAAGTTGAGCTTCCAGTAACCGGGCCCCTGCCTATGCGTTCTATCAAGGTGGACTACGCAGGTCACTAACTTGTGGTCTGAATAGCCCACCATGAGCATTTCTGGACAACTTAAAAAGTCCCTATCCTTAATTCTAACTAAGAACCTATCTAGGTACGATCTAGATTGACCACTGTTATTTGACCAGGTCCAGGTTGGTACAGTCGGAAAATCTAGTCGGTATCTATCGGCCAGGTCGAATCGGCCGATTAACCCCTTAAGGCTGTTACACCCCCCTCTATCGGGACATGCCCCTACATAGTCCCAACGTGCATCTAGGATACCATTCCAGTCCCCCACTAAAAGCAAGGAGCGGGACGTCCCTAGAAAAGTCTCCAGACGATGGAAGAAGTCCGACCGCATTGCCCCAAAAGGGGCGTATACGGCGACAAGCCTAAAAGCTTCGCCTTCGCCATTGCCAAGGTCCAGAACCACGAGTCGACCCTCCGGGTCCAAGTGTACCGTCTGTGTAGCGAGACCCAGATGTTTTTGCAGCAGAACGACAACCCCACTCCCACCTCCAGGCTGACAGAGAGATGCGTGCATCTCAAAGTCATCAAAGGTGGGGGTTAGCTGTCGCATGCTGCTGATCCGGGCCTCGCAAATAACCATCACATTTACACATTGTGACCTGAGGTCACTTAGAAGTTTAGCTTGCTTCCAAGGTGAGCCCAGGCCACGCGCATTTAGACAACCTACTCTTAAGACAGCCATGTTGGTGGCAAAGAAAGAGGCACTTACCTCTCTGCGTCCCGGGGTTCGGGTCGCTCAGTTTCCATGGGGCTGGTGGAGGGGTTGATGGGTGGGGTGGTGGTTTGTGGTGGTGTGGGGGTATTAGTGTGTGGAGGGGTTGGGATCTTTGGAGTTGTGTGGGTGTTTGAGGAGGGGAGGGGAAAACCTTTCAGGAGGACGCGGTTGAGTGGCCTGGTGCAGGGTGGGCCCACGTCCTCAGGGTACATGTCTTTTAAAGTTTTGAAAATGTCAAGTGGGATTTTCACCATTTTCAGGTTAGGGAGCCCCATTGCCGTTACGAAATTCGGCCCTTCGGTTTGTATCGAAGGGTTGGTTTCTATTTTTAAAGTTAGGTTTTCATTGTTTTTGTTTATGTATGTGTAGAGTTTTTGTGTTGTTGTGTTTGTTTTTGCTTGTTGTTGTTGAGTGAGTTTGCGTTTTATTGTCTGTGTTGTGTTGTCAGGTGGGGTTATTTTTGTTGTTGTGGTGTGTGTACGTTTTTTTCTTTTCACTTTTTGGAAGGGAGCCCCCTCGTCTTCCGACGATATGAGCTCCTCTTCCGTATTGGAGGGGAGGGGTATATCTCCGGGTTGTGTATGAACTGTTTTTGTATTTGTGTTCTGTGGGGTGGGGCTGGGTGGGACCGTGTTTTGGGTTGTTTTCTTGAGCTGTTGTTGATGTTGTCGTTGTTGTTGTTGTGGTGGTGGTGGTGGTGGTGTTGTTGGTTTTTGTTGTTCTGGTGGAGATGGTAGTGTATTTTGTTGTTTTTGTGATGGTGGTGCTGGTTGTTTTTGTTGTTGTTGTGGTGTTTGTAGCAGTGGTTTTTTAGTTGTTAGTAGAGGGCAGGCCGTCCTCAGGTGACCTCTGCCAGCGCAGTGGTAACATGAGGGTCTCCTGCCTTCCACTGTGATATTTATGTAGGTTCGCCCATCCAGTAGCACTCGGTCGGGTATTCCGGAGATTCTCTCAGGTGTCATCTGTAAGAGAACCTCCAGACTTTTCCCCCCGAACAGTCCACTGGTGGACTCCCCTGCTGAAATTAGTATGTCCTTATCTAGGTCGGTAAATCCTGTTAGGACGGACCAGATGTTAATTTCTGGCGTAGGGCTCCACATTCTTATCCTTTGTGTTCTTCTTCCTTTATATGTGGGGAAGAAGGTGTATTGTGGTGACACTATAGGTGCCACCGAATATTTCTGAGCCAGCATTTCGTCCTTCATTCGGACCATAATGCTGGCATACAGCTTTCCTCTTTGAATAAAGAGTATATCATTTTTAATTTCTTTCAGAACCAGCTCGATTTGACTTTCGGTCAATTGCGCTGGCTTTCTCGTTTCGTTGGTTATGGTTCTGAAGCTTACGGTATTCTTGTAAATCTGTTGACGCACTTCTTCTGGGGAGTTGATCGTAAAAGAACCATCCTCCCCAAAAGATACGTATTTTCTAGCCTCTAGCAAATTTTCCTTGGCGTTCGTGATGTCAATGGCTTTGTATTCCGTGGCTCTCCTGAGTGTTTGGGCAAAAGAAATTTTGTCTTTGTTTGTTGTTGTAATGTTGTTGGTTTCCTTATTTGTGGTGTTATTTTTTTCTTGAAAATTAATTTTTTCATTTGAATTGAAATTCTTTTTTTCATTGGAGAGGAGGGGTTGTTCAACAGTTTGAACTGTTGTTCCCTCTTCCCCGCTTGTTTTTTTGGTCGGCGTGGCGTTCGCTTCCAATATGGCGATATCGTTTTCGACGATATCGTTATCAACGATATCGATAAACATTTCTGAAATATTTATTTTTCACCCCAAAAGGGGTGAAAATATATTTACCCGACGTCTAGAGTCCCAGACTAGGGGTTAGAGTTAATTATACAAAAGAATTCAAAAAAATCCACTCACAAAATTAGCAGGTAAAAATCCAAATCACAGAGCGATATGACACACGTCTACTATCCTCAGACAGACAGACAGATAGATAGACAGACAGACAGACAGCCAGGCAGATAGACAGACAGACAGACAGACAGACAGACAGACAGACAGACAGATAGACAGACAGATATATTTCTTTATTTACCATAAAGGCATAAAAAGAAGGGACAAATACAAAGGGGGAGTTTACATAAAACCGAGTAAAAAGGGTATAAAATGAAAATAATCAAAAACAACCTCAAAAGGGAGGGGACGTGATGGGGGTTGCACACACCCCCGAAAAAGTGTGCAATCCTTTGCCCGGGGAGCACATGGAGAAGGTGCTCCCCTCTCCTTCACTTCTTTACCTACAGGATGGTATAGAGAGAAGGCCCATTTACACGAGCCATTCTCGCCACTATCACCCACCTTTCATAAAACTGCCTGTGGCCAAGCACCTCTCTCTCCATTCTTATCCTTCTTCCGAAGTGATATCGGAAGAAGTAGACCAGACTATGGCCAGAGAGGAAGTTGCCTGACCTCAGACCTTTCTATCGTGTCCACCAAACAACCTCTTTCAACATGGCTATTACGCACAGTAAAACCGCCTTTGCTTCCTTTGTGAAGAGGGGAGGCGGCTTGATTGTCATCACGGACTCGGCACTCAATCGAATCGGCGCCACCCGCGACAGCAGTCGCTCGGCGTAGCCCCACGGATCAGCCACGCCCGGACAGTGCACCAATGCGTGCGCAACGGTTTCTTCGTGACGCACGCAACTAGGGCAAATCTTTTTCGAGGGTCCCTACCCGGGTGCCCGTGTCTGTAGAGCTTTTCTCGAACGGGTAGAGCCCCTCGGTAGCACTGCCAGGCCAGTGACTTCTGGAAGTTGTCCATTGGTCCCGGGCCGAAAGTCCTACCGAACAGGCTGGCCAGTTCGTCCTTTTCCATGTCCAGCGACTCTCCAAGGGTGTCATCGCCCCTGCTAGCCACCAGCCCTGTATAGAATGACGAGGTGGATTCTCCACCGATGGCCTGGCCCGCTTGCCAGAGAGCCCTGAGCGCCTGGGCACACTCAGTGTGCCATTCGCCCAGTTTTCCGGATCTTTGCTTGACCCAGGACTGCAGCTCGGTGAGCGAGACGAGTCTCGGAAAGGCTCGTCTCACGAACGGAGCCCACACCGGTTGACCAGTGAGGAATACCTGTAGGTGCCGTAGCCTTAATGCGTGCCTACGCATCATCAACCACGGCATCCCCAGCCCTCCTTTCGAAGGTTGTTGGCAGCAGATGGATCTTCTCACCACAGCAGGGCGCTTCTTCCAAAGAAATTGAAAGAGCATGCGTTCCATGGTGGTGGGTGTTTCCTTAGGGCAAGGCACGACAGTCAGGCGGTAGTAGGTGACGGACGCTATGTAAATGTTCGCCACCTCCGCCCGACCTTTCAGGGACAGTTTACACTTGGCCCATTTCTGGGTCAGTGCAAACAGCTTGCTCGTAACCTCGCCCCAGTTCTTTTCCACCTGGAGGTCCGGTCCAAACCAGACCTAAAGCAACTTCACCGGGCCCTCCGTCCAGTGTCCGACGACACCGTCGGGAGGCATCGGTCTGCCTCTCCACGTGCCGAGTTGCAGCCCAATGGATTTTTCCCGGTTCAGTTTCGCTCCTGACAACCTTTCGTATTCCTCCAGTAAGGTTCCGATCGCCTCGATCTCCGAGTCGGTCGATACCATTACTGTTACGTCATCGGCGTAGGCCGACACCGCTTTGCTCAATCCTGGTTCCAGGGGGATACCCTGCATCAACTCCAACTTCCTCAGTAAAGGCTCGAGAGTCAATACGTACAGAAGGGAGGAGAGAGGGCACCCCTGTCGAATGGATCGTGTGATTTCGAACGGCTTCGAAAGGTAGCCGTTCACCTTGATCCTAGAACAGATGTGGTTGCTATGTAAGGCAGTGATCCAGCCTCTGAAAACAGGACCGAACCCAGCCGCTGCTAGCACCGCATCCAGGAAACCATGGTCGACGCTATCGAACGCCTTAGACTGATCCAAGTTGATCAGGGCCCCACCGAAGCCGGGTTTGTTGCCAACCCTCTCTATGATGTATCGCATGAGGTGGAGGTTGTCGTGAATGGACCTGGATGGGATAGCACATGTCTGCGCATCTCCCACCAGGCTACCCACGACAAGCGCCAACCTCTTTGCTAACACCTTGGCCAAAATCTTTAACTCTGTGTTTAGCAGGGTTATGGGCCGAAAATTATTTATACTATCCCCCTTGTTCTCGTCCTTCCTCACCAGCGAGACTACGCCCTTGGCTACAGAACAAGGAATTCTCCCGTTCTGCTGCCAATTGCAGTAGACTGCTTCGAGGAGTTCGGAGAAGAAGACCGGCATTGCTAAATAAAGTTCGTAAGGTATACCATCGAGACCTGGAGATTTGTGTTTGCTGCATTGGCTCAGCGCATCCCCGATCTCATCAGCCGAGATTGGTCTCTCGCAGGACTCTGCCTCTTCGCTCGAGAGACGCGGCAGGCCGTCGAGGTATGGACCGAAATCCACGTCCCCGCCCGCACCCTCGCCTCCCCCGAACAATCGGGCAAAGTGCCTTTGAAAGGCCCCGCACATCTGCTTAGGCTCCCGGATCACCCGTCCATCTTCGTCTTGCAAAGACCGGATGGTGGATCGATTTCCACTCTTAGCTTCTGTCACGCGAGCCCAGCCAACGGCTTTGTCCCCCTCATTACCTAGAGCACGTATTTTACTTCGAATGACGCAGCCTTCGTGCTTTGCATCGAAAAACTGGCTCAAGGCCGTCCTCGATGCCAGCACTCTGGCCACATCTTCGCTCTTTATTGCCTCTTCTAATTTACCTGTTAATTCTTTCTCGTTCCTATTCCTATCGGCAGCTAACATCTTGCTATAACTTATTGATTCTGTTCTAATCTCTCTTTTGAGAGATGCCCACCGTCGGTTGTTGACGATTGCACCCGTCAACCTCTCCTTAACTAATCTGCTAATCCGGTCTCTGTAAGCCTCTTTTGCCGGTAAAGACAAATTAAGTTTCCAGTAACCGGGACCCTGTCTATGTGTTCTCTCGAGGTTTACTACGCAGGTCACTAATTTGTGATCTGTATAGCCAACCGTGAGCATTTCTGGACAGCTTAATATGTCCCTATCCTTATTTCTAACTAAGAATCTATCTAAGTACGATCTAGATTGACCACTGTAGTTCGTCCAAGTCCAGGTTGGCACAGTTGGAAAATCTAGTTGATATCTATCGACCAAGTTAAAACGGTCGAGTAACCCCTTGAGGCTGTTACACCCCCCTCTATTAGGACATGCTTTTGCATAGTCCCAACGTGCATCTAGGATGTCATTCCAGTCCACCGCTAGAAGCAGGGAACGCGACGTTCCCAGAAAAGTCTCCAGACGCTGGAAGAAGTCGGGTCGTTAAGCTCCGAAAGGGGAGTAGACGGCTACTAGTCTCAAGGCCGCACCTCCACTACTGCCAACGTCTAGCACCAACAAACGACCTTCCGGGTCCGAGTGGACAACCTGTACGGCGAGACCCAGGTGTTTTTCCAGCAATACAACAACCCCACCCCCACCTCCAGGTTGACAGAGAGATGCGTGCATCTCAAAGTCATGGAAGGTAGGGGCCAGCTGCCGCACGACGCTGATCCGAGTCTCATAGATAACCATTACATTTATACCACGTGACCTGAGGTCATTTAGAAGCTTTGCTTGCTTCCAAGTTGAGCCCAGGCCACGTGCATTCAAACATCCTACTCTTAATACATCCATGTGGGCGGCAAAGCCAAAGGAGAGTGTAGAGACCTACCTTTCTGCTTCCCTGGGTTCGGGTCGCACGACTTCCATGGGGTCGGGGGTGTTGGGTGAAGGGGTCTCTTGTGGTGGTGTGGGGTCGTCAGTGTGTGGTGGGGTTGGGGTGTTTGGAGTTGTGTTGGGGAGGGGAAGGGGAGGGGGAAAGCTTTTAGGAGGACGCGGTTTATGGGTTTGACAGAGGGTGGTCCTACGTCCTCCTTAAAATCCTTTTTTAGTTTTTGGTAGAGGTTCATTGGGATCTTTATTAATTTTAATTGTGGGTTGTTTTCTGAAAAAACAAAGTTTACACCTTCGGTTTGTACCGAAGGGTTATTGTATATGAGTTCATTTAACTTATTATTGTTTCTGTTGATGTAAGTATAGAGTAATGTCTTTTTTTCGGATGGTGTGAGTGTTTCGAAGAGGGGAAGGGCAGGTTTGGTTTGGTTTGTTGCTGGAGGGGTGTTTTGTGTTTTGTTGGATTGTGTTGACATTTGGGTAGGGGCTGTTTGGCCTTGTGTGTTTTGCACATGTTTTCTTTTTTTCCTTTTAATCTGTCTGAAGGACTCCGTTTCTTCCTCCGAATTCGTTGGGTTATCTTCAGTGTTGGAGGGAAGAGGTATGTTTGCTGGTAATGTTTCCGTGTTAGTTTTCTTTGTGGGGGAGATGGATGTCACTATGTTAGACTGTGTTGTGTGTTGTGGCTGCGGTGGTTGTGTTGTTTTATTGAGTGAGGGGTTGGGTGGGACTGTGTTTTGTTTTTGGGTAATGTGTTGTGTTTGTTTGTGCTGTGGTGGTGGTGTAGTTTTACTGAGGGACGGGTTGGGTGGGACTGAGTTTTGTTGTTTGTTTATCTGTTGTGGTGGTGGTGGAGCTGGTGTTGGTAGCAGGGTTTTCTTCTTGTTGAGTTGGGGACAAGCCGCCTTCAGGTGCCCTCTGCCTGCACAGATATGACAGGACGGCCTTCTCCCCTCCACGCTAATGTTTATATACCCGTGGCCCTCTAATAGGATTCTGTCGGGTATTTGGGCAATGCGTTCAGGCTTCATTTGCACTACAAGTTCTATACCTGTTCCACTGAACGCATTGCCTGTGGTTTTTCCAATGGAAATCACGTTGTCATTCGCTGGATCGATGAAGCCAGCTATGAGCCAGCAGTAGTCCATATCTGGCATCATCGCATCCAGCCATATGCGCTGAGTTCTTTTACCGATATAAGATGGATAAAAGGTAAAATTTGTCGAACGAATCGGCGACAAAGCATATTTTTTCGCCCCGATTCGTTCTTCATAATAATGAACATGCTTCCATACAGCCTGTCTCTTCTTATGAAAGTGGCTTCATTAAATACTTCTCTAAGTACCGCTTTAATTTCTACTTGTGTTGGTTGTTGTAGCTTTTTTGAGATGTTGTTGATGGTGCGGAAAACGACCGTTCGACTTTCAATATCTTTGGTGAGTTCTTGGGGCATTTTTACCGACAAGGCTCCATTTTCCCCTTAAGTTATGAATTGTTTGGCGTTTTTTATTCTTTGTGCCACATCTGAAATATTTTCAGGTATGTACGTTAAAGATTTTTTTGTTGTTTGTGCAAATGAGATATTATTGGTGTTGACTTTGTCGTCTGTTTTGCTTTCTGTTATGATGTTGTTGTTTTCAAATGTTATTTTTGTGTTTGTTGTTTCTTTGTTTGTGGTATTAATATTGTCATGCAATTCTTTCAAAATTTTTTTGTTGTTGGAATCAATCTCCAGATTTGTGTTTTCGTCGACATTTTTCTCCGCACATTCGTCTGTTTTTATTTTATTTTTT
>OZ024740.1:10041549-10049049 GCA_964016885.1 Eledone cirrhosa
CTCAGACCCATACAGCAGCACAGACATCCAGAGTTGACATTGCACTCAGTGCTCCTTTGGGAGCCCCTACATGGACACACTAGAAGAGGAAGACCAAGGTTAACATATGTTGATGCCCTAAGGACAGACACTGGTCTGTTGGAGATGCAGGATATGGCAGCGATAATGAGGGACAGAGACCGTTGGAGAGAACTCGTCCATGGATCTCGGGAATTTTACCCGCCTTAGATATATATATATATATATATATATATATATATATATATATATATATATATATATATATATGCATGCTACTGTACGTCTGTATACATATATGTATGTACGTCTGTATACATATATGTATGTACGTATACATACATACTTACATTTAAGTAAGTGCCGTACTAAGAGTGAGAAATGAAATTTCGTTTCATTCTATTCCAACTTATCGTTTTCGGTGCGCCTGGCCGACTGAACTCACTCGATATGCAAATTAGGCTGCTCAGCCGTTAATTTTCATAAGAAAAGTATATACTTTCTAACGTTCAACCATCTGGCAGAAGGGTATACGGTGCTGACGATAGCTAACAAGCTTGAAACTAGTACATCGTTCCTGTGTCAGTGTTGAACAAAAAGGTGACGTGGTTGCCTTAACGCTGTACGGCATAAAACAGGCTGTCAGTTTGTTTACAAACGGACAAAGCGAGCGTTATAATAAACGTCCGCTAAACTGATACGTACATATATATATGTGTACCTGTATGTATATATATATATATATATATATATATATATATATATATATATATATATATATATATATATATATATATATATATATATATGCATGCTACTGTACGTCTGTATACATATATGTATGTACGTATCCATACATACTTACATTTATATATATATATATATATATATATATATTGTTATACTTTGGGAGGGTCATGTTGCCAATAAGAAACACACGCACCAGTTGCTTTCACTTCAATTTATTATATATTTATAAATTTACAAATTTATAAATTTATAAATTTCTGGTTGGTTGGTTGGTTCCACAACCAGATAGTTGTTTATATATAGTCATAGTCCTTTCGTCACACACTCTGTGACCTCTTCAGTGACTGGGGATTCCTTTCTTTGTTTCTGTGCCTCTCCTTTGTTCTGTCCTACGCCATTTTGTTTCTGTGTGTGTGTTGTGTGCTCAGTTTGCGCATGCGCCACATCCGGGTGTCTGTGTGTGTTTATGTTCATTTATCTATTTGTTTATTTATTTATTTATTTATTTATTTATTTATTTACATGTTATTGGTTGGTTGTTTGTTCTATGTGTGTGTGTGTTTTCATTTTGTCCTTAATTGTAAGTTGTGATGTTGCTGTTCCACTCATATTTTCTATTTAATTTTGGTTGTAATTCTTTTATGTTTATTGCCTCTGTAATTTGTCTAAACATTGCATCTTTTCTGTGTGTAGATTCTATTTTTATTTCTATGTTCTCTAATTTACCCTTGTGTTCTATCTTAGCATGTTGGTAGAGTACAGATGATTCTTTATTATCTTGAAGGTCTCGCCAGTGTTCATTTATCCGTTCCCCTATACTACGAGCTGTCTCACCTATGTACACTATATTTTTGTTTCTACATTGTCCTCCAGTACATCTTATGCTATACACTACATTTCTAGTTTTACAGTTAATATGGGGGCTTATTTTACAGGTTATACATTTCTTATCTATACATGAGGGTCTTTGAAAAGGGTATGTCTTGCTAATAAGTGTTTTTACGGAGGTACCTGGTCTTTCTACTATCTTAATATTGAGTTTATGTTTATTTAGGGCCCTTCTAAATTTGTAGGCTAGTTCACCTCTAGGGGTTGTATCGATGAACATTACACTCTGGTATTTATTGCTATCATACCATGAGTTTTTTCTATTAGCCTTGCTCCTAGTTCTTTCTATTCTATTCCAAAATTTGCTCCTATACAAGGGGCAGGTCCCATTTATGTCATTATTTACCATTTTTTCCCATTTGGTTCTGGCTCCTCTATACACTCTGATTCTATCTCTCTGATTGTAGCCAGAGAACTGCATACGGTGGATGAAGTGTTGTATGTGTCTCTCTAGTTCTTCGGGGTTGCACATGTGGGACACATTTCTCATCACCCGTACCAAATCCGCAATCAGTATGTTGATCCGCAATCAGTATGTATGGTCCGAAATGGCCGAGTTTCGGTGGATCAGATGTTTGGAAGTCATGGGTTTGGCATAATGGAAATGGAGGATTTGTTTTTGGTTGTTAATGGTATCTAACCAGAGCTCTGTGTCTAGTACAGGTAATCGATGGTTGGGGTGTCTACTTGGGTAGTCTATAGTAACTCTAATGCTCTGATGGATGGAGTTTGCTATTTGCTGGATGCTTTCCATTGTGTTTTTCTCTAGTTCCTGACTGTTCTCTAGTGGGGGTGTCTTAACTACGATGTTTATATCATCTACGTAGCGGGAGTACATTATCAGGGTTAAGCTGTCTTCTAATTGTTCTTTAAGTTTAAGTTTAAGTCTACTGTCCCACCATACCATGAATAAGTTAGCTATGTCGCCTGCAATGCTAACACCAATGGCTGCTCCTTCCTCTTGGGCATATGTTTTTCCATTAAATTTGAACATATGTTCCTTAAGGGTTAGTTTTATGCTGGCCCCTACCGCATGTGCAATCATTTTCTTCAGTTCATCGTGTTTTCGGATGTCCGTATGGCTCTGGTCCACCCGTTCCATCTATCTGTGTGGGTTTTCTTGGCCATTGAGGTAATGGTAGGTGGTCTGCCTCTTGCTGGTCTTGTAGGGCACAGGTTGCTAAGGTCATATGTGTCTAGGTAACTATTACTATAGGTAAGCTTAAGTAGAAGTCCCAGCTCACTGGTATCAATCCCACGGAACTCAACCTTGCTCTCACTGATCATTTCTACGCATTTCTCCACAGCAAAATCCACGTCAATAGATGGATACAGGGACACAACATCCATACTGCCTATTATGCAGTTTGTTAGGTCCCCAGATCGGTTACTCACGCCGATTCTGCTGAGGAGGTCCTCCGTGCTGTCACATACATCTGGGGACATTTCAATGATGGGCGTATGATCAGGGAGAGGAAGTAGGACAGTCTGTAGTTACTAGCAATGTTAGCTCCACAGACTGGCCGTGTTGGTGGTCCCGCGACAGGGTCACAGCCCGTTTTATGGTCTTTTCGAAGCCCATACAACGCCGGCACGTCATTGTTCCAGGCCTGGAAGTTGTTGGCAGTCCTTTTGTTGGGCTGCATTATATTCGTCCACATCACCATATGGGCATTGAGGGCTTTTTCTCTATCCTCATGCTCCTGTGGTGTTACCTCTCTTGTGTTAGTGATGTGGGGTTGCATTGCCTGGATGTAGTTTGGCAGGCTGTCAACCGACATTCTGCCAGACTTGTCTGTTGGAAAGCATGCTATCTCTCCATTATGTGAGCGCTGCATGAGCTTACGCAAGCCATTTGCAGATTTTTCTCCCAGTTGCTGGGCTTCCATTCTATTATGCTTCTTGCTATACTGTTCTATAATATTTCTAAGTTCGGATCTAGCTATGCTAAATTGTGCTTCTGTTTGTTCATCGACCTGCGACGGCAATTGCGTGCGTTTGTTAAATGGTAAAGTCGTGGCGTGGACTCGTCGCAGGTCGAATGATTTATCGGAGGGATTATAAAACGGACCTGCCCCTTGTATAGGAGCAAATTTTGGAATAGAATAGAAAGAACTAGGAACAAGGCTAATAGAATAAACTCATGGTATGATAGCAATAAATACCAGAGTGTAATGTTCATCGATACAACCCCTAGAGGTGAACTAGCCTACAAATTTAGAAGGGCCCTAAATAAACATAAACTCAATATTAAGATAGTAGAAAGACCAGGTACCTCCGTAAAAACACTTATTAGCAAGACATACCCTTTTCAAAGACCCTCATGTATAGATAAGAAATGTATAACCTGTAAAATAAGCCCCCATATTAACTGTAAAACTAAAAATGTAGTGTATAGCATAAGATGTACTGAAGGACAATGTAGAAACAAAAATATAGTGAACATAGGTGAAACAGCTCGTAGTATAGGGGAACGGATAAATGAACACTGGCGAGACCTTCAAGATAGTAAAGAATCATCTGTACTCTACCAACATGCTAAGATAGAACACAAGGGTAAATTAGAGAACATAGAAATAAAAATAGAATCTACACACAGAAAAGATGCAATGTTTAGACAAATTACAGAGGTAATAAACATAAAAGAATTACAACCAAAATTAAATAGAAAATATGAGTGGAACAGCAACATCACAACTTACAATTAAGGACAAAATGAAAACACACACACACATAGAACAAACAACCAACCAATAACATGTAAATAAATAAATAAATAAATAAACAAATAGATAAATGAACATAAACACACACAGACACCCGGATGTGGCGCATGCGCAAACTGAGCACACAACACACACACAGAAACAAAATGGCGTAGGACAGAACAAAGGAGAGGCACAGAAACAAAGAAAGGAATCCCCAGTCACCGAAGAGGTCACAGAGTGTGTGACGAAAGGACTATGACTATATATAAACAACTATCTGGTTGTGGAACCAACCAACCAACCAGAAATTTATAAATTTATAAATTTGTAAATTTATAAATATATAATAAATTGAAGTGAAAGCAACTGGTGCGTGTGTTTCTTATTGGCAACATGACCCTCCCAAAGTATAACAATATCGGTTTCAACACACGATTTCAGATAAAGAATCTTGCTAAACAAATTCAGAAACGAAATATATATATATATATATATATATATATATATATATATATATATTAGAAAGTGAGGTTTTTTTTACAAAATGAAAAATACCCGAGGTGTCCTACACGAGTGAAAGTATAAAGAAAAAAGATGAAATCGAAAATGCAACTGGAGTCTTATTTTTTTTTTAAATATATATATTTATTTGGTTCCTTTACCGGTTTCGCAGTTCTTCTGCTTTTCAAAAGGTGAGTTGAGATGGAGGGTCTGTGGTTTTTCTCACATATATATATATACATGTATATATATAAATATATATATATATAGTTTTAATATAGATGAGATTCTACAGGAGTAGAACTGTTTCATTCTTTAGAAATCATCAGGAATCTGGGTTTCCAAAATACATGTTGTGGTATTTATATCTTTTCAGGTGGTAGGAGAGGGTGGGTAGTGGGATGGGTGGAGGTCATTGGTTGAAAAAAAGGGAATTCATTAAAAGCTAATTCTTTAAGGCTATAATTCATATTTAGAGTGACAATATGTATATATGTGTATATATATATATATATTTATTTTGTTTTTATCATTTATTTTGTTTGACCTGTTTAGCTTGATTTGTTTTTTTGGCTTAGGTGTTTAATGCCTTCTTGACCACTTTTTCAGTTTGTATGGCGTTTTAACATATGGTTTAGCTCTAGTTTTCTTAACATCTCTCCTCGCTGACCTCGATACTTGTATCCGAGCATCAGCCGAGGGGATATACAACGTCAAGTTTGACGACATAGGGTGGCAACAGGCCACTTTACCGGTCAGGTATGACGGCCTAGGCCTCCGGTCCCCGATCTCACTAGCTTTGCCGGCGTATCTTTCGTCGGTAACCTCGTGCCGCGTCCTCGTCAGCAGGGTTCTTCAAAACACAACAAAACCCTCTGTGTTCAGAGAACGTGAGGCCGCCTGTGAGACGTGGGACCGGCTGGGACTTAGCCCAGTAGACGTCCCTCCTCCTTCTCCCCCTGTTGACGTCAAGTCCCCCCCCCAACGCACTTGGGATGTCATCCAGTGCAGCCTGGCCTCAGACAGGCTCACGCGCCAGCTCGACCAGCACCGCCTTGCTTGTTTTCGTGCGGCCTCCAAACCCCACAGTGGTGCCTGGTTCCATGCTCTGCCCTCCTTCTCCACTGGCACGCAGCTAGACAACCATAGCTTGCGAATCGGAGTTTGCCTGAGGCTCGGCCTCCGGATCTGCCAGCTATACCAATGTCGCTGCCGTTCCACCGTGGACTCTTTCGGCCTCCACCCGCTTTCCTGTCGCCACAGTGCCGGCGGCATTCCACGCCATACTGCCCTCAACGAGGTCATTAAGCATGGCTTGGACGCTGCAGGCTCCCCTTCCCAGCTCGAGCCAGTGGGGCTGGATCGACGGGACAGCAAAAGGCCAGATGGCATGACTATCTTCCCGTTCCGCAGTGGCAAACCCCTCGTCTGGGATGCCACTTGCACCGACACTTTCTGCAGCCGCAACCTGGTGCAGTCTGAGACTGACCCAGGTTCTGCTGCACGTCGGGCTGAGGAGGCCAAACTCCTCAAATACCGGTGGCTCTCCGACAGGTTTGCGGTGGTTCCCTTGGCAGTGGAAACTTCTGGTGTCCTCGGCCCCAGGGCTACCTCCTTACTCACCACCATAGGCGCTGAGCTGGCCAGCCGCAGGTGTGAGCCCCGCGAGTTGGAGTGGCTTTTCCAGCGCGTCTCTCTTGCCGTCCTCCGGGGAAACGCCTTCTCCATTCTATCCGCCGGGGCTGTGGGTGAGCCCCATCGTGTACCAATACATTAGTTAAATACCATTCTTTCATCTGATACAACACAATAAAGTTGGTACATAATGATTTTCTTAACTATTGGAGCGCTTGCCAGCATGTCTACGATTCTCGCTGAATTTATATATATATATATATATATATATATATATATATATATATATATATATATGTAGGAGGTGAGTTTTATTGTAGTACAATAAAGCAATGCAGATATCGGATAAGAAGCACTCTACAGTTTGTGGGACTGGAGTATACATAATATAAGATCAAAAGATGGTTAAAGGAGTTCCATGTATTTTATTATGCGCATTTCAAAAACAAACATCATCAAACAATAATATTTGTGTTTTCATCAGATAAAACAGGAGAACATGATATGAAGGCTAAAAAACACTTGTTGATAATGCAGTTTTAAATCAACATATGAAAAGTGGTTTTAGATTGATGTGTGATATTGGGAAAAATATTTTATTTAGAGAGGGGGGGGGAAAGGATGAAAAGGGAAGGAGATGAGAGGGAGAGATGGGTGATAGAGAGAAAGAGATAGTTTTTATAACTGAGAGGAGATATATTTTATATAGAGGGGTTGAAAACCGTTGGAAGATACTGTATAAATTAAAAATTTTGAAAATTAACGAAGGGAGGATATGTGCGAGGAAAAAATATTTTATTTAGGGAGGGGGGGTGGAAAGGATGAAAAAAAGGGGGAGGAGATGAGAGTGAAGGTGGAAAGGGAGAGATGGGTGATAGAGAGAAAGAGATAGTTTTTATAACTGAGAAAAAGATATATTGTTTTAATATAGAGAGGTTGGGAACCGTTGGAAGATAATGTATAAATTAAAGGAATTTGAAAATTAACGAAGGGAAATTAT
>OZ024740.1:10056549-10079049 GCA_964016885.1 Eledone cirrhosa
CCATCATATCTGACATTCTCATCCTGTTCAAGATATCTGTAGTTGTCACCTGACTGTAGAGGTTGTATTGTCAGGCCGTTCATCTCTAGATTTCTAGAGGAGGGCACACAGCTCTTCCACGTTTTACTGCCAAATATGCACACTTGGACTCACCAAATTTCATTTTGATGTCTGTTGAAAATTGTGTAATGAGGTCCAATTGTTTCTTGATGTCATTGATATTTGGCCCATACAACTTCAGGTCATCAACAAAGAAAAGATGGGAGATACTTCTGGACCCACTTCTTTGTCCACCTTGTTTCCTGAGTAGGTAAGATAGTGGACTTAGTGAGAGAACGAAGAGTAGCACTGACAAGCTATCACCCTGAAAGATGCCCTTCTGGTAATGTATCTTATCAGTCTTAATTTGCTCCTTCTCACCTTTAAGGATCAAATTGGTGTACCAGTTCTTGGTCAGACGTTCAACAGCAGCTACCAGTGGCTATGGGACTTTGGCTAACTGTAAAGCCTTAACAATCCACCCATGAGGTACACTATCAAATGCTTTTTGATAGTCCAACCACACCACAGTCATGTTTCTGCGATTCTTTGTTGTTTTTTCTTGAATCATTTTGGTATGTATGTATGTATGTATGTATGTATGTATGTATGTCAGGTCACCAGTTGGTGCTACTGGTAACATGTATCCCAGTACTACCTGTCTCATGGTCGGGTCGTTGGCGACTAAACTGGCAACCCCACCAAGGTTTCTTGGTGAGGAGGGTGACTTTGGACATCCTGCAGGACTAAAAACAAAACCTGTCAAAGGGCAAAGGAGCTCTTAAGAGTCAATGGCCATCCAAAATCACCGGGAGAGATGACCCCTTAGCCTTTGTCAAGGCAGAATTCTAGGAGAAGGAAAACTCTGATATAACACCTGCAACCCTGATGGTATCCAATGATGTTGACTTGTTCTTCTTTTTGGTAAATATCATCTTGGTTAAGAGAGTGGGACTGGCTTTGTGAAGTGCCTTTGCTCACTATAAAAGCTTCACGGCACAGGCATTGCTTTATATTTGGAGATCTCTCTGCACTTGTCATCACATGGTACCATGGGCCCAGCACTATGTGTCAATAATTGTCACAAGTGTAGTGTTTGTACCAGAGTTTTCAAGTCGCTGGCTGGACTAAAAAGTCACACTCGTTCAGCGCATCGGTAGGGGTTCTCCTACATGAATATAAAGTAGTGGCCGTACTCGAAAACGAGTTGGCAGCTACCATGTATGTATGTATGTGTGTGTGTATGTATATATGTATGTATATGCATGTATGTGTGTATGTATGTGTATATATGTATATGTATGTATGCATGTGTGTATATGTATATATGTATGTGTATGTATGCATGTGTGTATGTATGTATGTATGTATGTGTTGGCCTTCCCGAAGGCACTGACAGACGGCCTGACCTGACATATGAGACCTGTAATAAGGTTTGTCTGAGCATAGCATATCTAAAGAGTCACCTGAGAGTGCACAAGAACAGGGAAGCAGGCACCTGTGGAGCTATAAGTGTTCATCAGACGACGACATGTAATGTTTGTGGAAGGGTATGCAGGTCGAGTAGTGATCTCACACGACACCTTGGGTCACATGTCAATAATTGTCACAAGTGTAGTGTTTGTACCAGAGTTTTCAAGTCGCTGGCTGGACTAAAAAGTCACACTCGTTCAGTGCATCGGTGGGGGTTCTCCTACATGGATATAAAGTAGTGGCCGTACTTGAAAACGAGTTGGCAGCCACCATATATGTGTAAGTATGTGTATGTGTATATATGTATGTGTATGTATGTATGTATATGTATGTATATGTGTATGTATGTATGTGTATGTATATGTGTATGTATGTATGTGTATGTATGTATGTGTATGTATGTATGTGAATGTATATGTGTATGTATGTATGTATGTGTATGTATGTATATGTATATGTGTATGTATGTATGTATGTATGTATGTATGTATGTATGTATGTATGTATGTATGTATGTATGTATGTGTATGTGAGAGTAGGTGGGGAGTTAAGTGTCAATGTAGTTGATATCCCAGAGGAATGTTCTCTCTCCATCAGTCATGACAATATTTCACACTTGTGTAACAGTTTAACATCGATTCTCTTGCATCTAATTAGCTTAGTAGATACAAGGTCTTGGTTCGCTAAGGAGGTCAAATAGGACTAAAGCGTGCTTAAAGTTATCACCCCTACATGCCAAAATATTAACATTGGTGATTGAGTTGTTTCTCTTTTCACCCGAAACCAGTAAAATAACAAAATAATAAATATTTGTAAATACACCAATATATATATTTAATATAGAAAAGCTTCTACAAGACAAGAACTGTTTCATTCGGGAGAAATCATCAGGAGCATGTTCCTGATGATTTCTCCCGAATAAAACAGTTCTTGTCCTGTAGAAGCCTTTCTATATCGATATTTATACTCTGCTTTGTATTGAGTACCTTACTTACTGTGGTTGCCCCCAATTGAACCTGGGATAAACTTATATATATATATATATATATATATATATATATATATATAAAATTGGACGTTTTGGAAGCCTCAACAATGCAGATGGGTAAATCTCCGGGTAACAATCAGGTGGTAATGAGAGAGAGATGTAAGAGGAAATGTAGAATGAGACATATAGTATGTAGAGGAATGCAGGAAAGAGTGTAAAAATAATAACACAAGATAGAGTTACCTTGGAAGTGATTTAATTGTCCCTATATTTCGGATTTCGCATCCATCAACTGGGGGTTTTCCTATGGGGAAAGTTTTTAGTCGGAGAGGGACAACACGTGGCCTCTGTTGTCTAGCGTTTGTATATATATATATATTTATATTTATATATGTGTGTGTGAGTGTGTGTCTGTGGGTGTGTGTATGCATACGCACATGTATACACACACAAACACACATACACATATATATATTTGTGTTATTGGGTGTTTCCTAACTGGTAGCCGGTGGGGCGATTGTGTTGCTCAACTCGGGAAAATTATGGTGTAATAAGGAGAGAGCACTCGACGTCATCTGTATTGTACCAATTTCGCATCAAGAAAGTTCCTCTCCGAGGCACAACCCCGGACAAGATGATTTTGTGGAAGACCAACAGTCAGCTATGTATACCAGTCTCCTCTCACCACGCCTCTGATGTTTTCCAAAGGAGAGGCGAAGGTAGATACAGCTTGGCACCAGTGACGTCACAACTCATTTCTACAGATGAGTAAAGTGGAGCAACGTGAAACTAAAATGTCTTGCTCAAGGACACAACACACCAACCTGTCCGGAAATCGAACACACAACCTCGCGATTCTATATCCAATTTTCTAGCCATTAAACAACGCATATTTACACACACACACAGACACACACACGCGCGCGCGCGCACACACACACACACACACACACACACACACACACACACACACACACACACACACACACACACACACACACACACACATGTATATATACATACTTGCGTAAATATGCACATGTGAAGGCGCGTGGCTTTGTGGTTAGGGTATTCGGCTCACTATCGTAAGGTTGTGAGTTCGATTCCCAACGGCACGTTGTGTCATGTTCCGCCAATCCCCTCAGCTGGCAAAACTGAGTTGTACCTGTAGTTCGAATAGCCATCCTTGTCATATTCTGTGCCATGCTGAATCTTCCTGAGAATTATACTAAAGATACGCCTGTTTGTGAAATGCTCAGCCATTTACACGTTAGTTTCATGAGCAGGCTGTTCTGTTGATCGTATCAATAGTCGTCGTCGTAACCGACGGAGTGACACTAAAACTAGAACATATGCACATATATATAGTTGCATATGATTTTGTTAAATAACTGATTTCATTCATTGGAATGCGGTCATGCTCCGCTTTCAACAGATTTCAGTCGATCGTGTTCACACCAATACATCCACCCCAATACATCCACCCCAGTACATTTCATACCAATACATCCACCCTAGTACATTTCATACCAGTACATTCACACTAGTACATATTTCAACCTGGTATTTATGTTGATATCTTCCATTGAATGTTTAAGCTAACAATTTCATAATGCACTAGTTATTTTTTTTATTCAATCGGCAGTTTTTCTGTGAAACTCATAAATAAAAACGCGTACTCTGGTCTCAAATAATAGGGGAGGTAGAATAAGTGGGGAGTGGAGTTGGTTTAAGCGGGGAGGGGGCTTATTTTGCTCGGTTGTCTCCGTTGATTTAAAAAACTCCCAGAATTGGTCGTTTAGTTTACATATTGAGACCTCCAACCCATCCTATATATTTTATAACGTATGGGATTTGTCATATACAATGTTTTTAACGTATAAAGAAAGTAAATTGTCGCAGGAATGCTACCACTTAAAATAAAATTTCTCTGGAGATATATTAGTAATATTTAATAAACGGGGGCTGAGGTGTTAGGATAAGAGCGGTGGCGGTGGGGAAGAGGAAAAATCTGAAACATTGATAAGCGAGGGGATGAGCATTATTGTGACGGGAGTGTACATACACCCGTATGTCACAAACATACACACACACGCACCCATATATCGACACCCATTCATCTACAATTATATATGTGCCAAAACACATTGCTCTATGCACACCTCTATCAACGGTGTGTAGAATCTGTTATTATTTAACAGACTATTTCCTCATATCTAAAGGTTTCGTGCGGTTGTTGTAGGGTAGTCCTTTGTGATACTGTACCGCAACACAGATCAACTATATCAACATCTATAAAAGATCTAGTTGATGTAGCAGATGTAACAGATGTAGCAGATGTAGTAGATGTAACAGATGTAGTAGATGTAACAGATGTAGCAGATGTAGTAGATGTAACAGATGTAGTAGATGTAACAGATGTAGTAGATGTAACAGATGTAACAGATGTAGTAGATGTAACAGATATAACAGATGTAACAGATGTAGGGCCTCTATTAGTCTCCTTCTTAATGACGACCCAGACGTTGTAGTGAAATGGGTCCAAGTCTAGAGAGCTAGGAGGCCAAATAATGGTTTCTGATTTAGGCACAAGGCTAACCATTTGGGGGGAGACGAAAGTCGATTAAATCGACCCCAGTACGCTACTGGTACTTTATTTTATCGATCCCGTAAGGATGAAAGGTAAAGCTAACTTCGGTGGGATTTGAACTCAGCCCATAAAGTGACGTAAAATGTGCACGCATGTGCAGATATAACGCATGCTGTCCGGCGCTCTACCGATACTGCCAATCCACCGCGCTTTCTGAGGTCAAATATAAAGAGTGAGATAATCGTAAAAATGTTGGGCCAGTCACACCTGAGTTGTGAGGTCTGTGTGAAAAGTCTTGCTAGAATATGGACAGCCCTACACTCACCTTCCGATTCATGTTTTAATAACTGTGTCTTGTGTCACGATGTAGGCGGAGCCAGTGACCCAGTGACCCTGAAGGAAGAAGTGGGGCGGCATGATGTTTTCCTTGCTACTCACAACCCCTCCCCTATGACCAAGACGGGTGACATTAGTTTGATGTGTATGTGAGGACCCCAGTAAGGTTGTAACAGAACCTCCTGTCATTCCTCCTATTTACCTTTTGTTCTTGGAGAAAGTTCTTCTCATTTGAGATGAACCACAGCTGGTTTCCTGTGAGTATCTCAGCTTGTTCAGCAAGTTCCACCTTCGATCGTATCGCACGGTTCTACTGGGTCCTATCGGATTTGAGCTACTCTTGTCTTTGTACAGCATACCTCTGATTGTGGACACCAACACACCTCTGATTGTGGACACCAGCACACGTCTGGTTGTGGACACTAGTATATGTCTGGTTGTAGACACCAGTATATGTCTGGTCGTGGTCACCAGTATATGTCTGGTTGTGGTCACTAGTATATGTCTGGTTGTAGACACCAGTATATGTCTGGTTGTAGACACCAGTATATGTCTGGTTGTAGACACCAGTATATGTCTGGTTGTAGACACCAGTATATGTCTGGTCGTGGTCACCAGTATATGTCTGGTTGTGGTCACTAGTATATGTCTGGTTGTGATCACCAGTATATGTCTGGTTGTGGACACCAGTATATGTCTGGTTGTAGACACCAGTATATGTCTGGTTGTGGACACCAGTATATGTCTGGTCGTGGTCACCAGTATATGTCTGGTTGTGGTCACTAGTATATGTCTGGTTGTAGACACCAGTATATGTCTGGTTGTGGTCACCAGCACACGTCTGGTTGTAGACACCAGTATATGTCTGGTTGTAGACACCAGTATATGTCTGGTTGTAGACACCAGTATATGTCTGGTTGTGGTCACCAGTATATGTCTGGTTGTAGACACCAGTATATGTCTGGTTGTGGTCACCAGTATATGTCTGGTTGTGGACACCAGTATATGTCTGGTCGTGGTCACCAGTATATGTCTGGTTGTAGACACCAGTATATGTCTGGTTGTGGTCACCAGTATATGTCTGGTTGTGGTCACTAGTATATGTCTGGTCGTGGTCACCAGTATATGTCTGGTTGTGGTCACCAGTATATGTCTGGTTGTGGACACCAGTATATGTCTGGTTGTAGACACCAGTATATGTCTGGTTGTAGACACCAGTATATGTCTGGTTGTAGACACCAGTATATGTCTGGTTGTAGACACCAGTATATGTCTGGTTGTAGACACCAGTATATGTCTGGTTGTAGACACCAGTACACATCTGGTTGTAGACACCAGTATATGTCTGGTTGTAGACACCAGTATATGTCTGGTTGTGGACACCAGTATATGTCTGGTTGTGGACACCAGTATATGTCTGGTTGTGGACACCAGTATATGTCTGGTTGTGGTCACCAGTATATGTCTGGTTGTAGACACCAGTATATGTCTGGTTGTAGACACCAGTATATGTCTGGTTGTAGACACCAGTACACATCTGGTTGTGGTCACCAGTATATGTCTGGTTGTGGACACCAGTACACATCTGGTTGTAGACACCAGTATATGTCTGGTTGTAGACACCAGTACACATCTGGTTGTGGTCACCAGTATATGTCTGGTTGTGATCACCAGTATATGTCTGGTTGTGGACACCAGTATATGTCTGGTTGTGGACACCAGTATATGTCTGGTTGTGGACACCAGTATATGTCTGGTCGTGGTCACCAGTATATGTCTGGTTGTAGACACCAGTATATGTCTGGTTGTGGACACCAGTACACATCTGGTTGTAGACACCAGTATATGTCTGGTTGTAGACACCAGTACACATCTGGTTGTGGTCACCAGTATATGTCTGGTTGTGATCACCAGTATATGTCTGGTTGTGGACACCAGTATATGTCTGGTTGTGGACACCAGTATATGTCTGGTTGTGGACACCAGTATATGTCTGGTCGTGGTCACCAGTATATGTCTGGTTGTAGACACCAGTATATGTCTGGTTGTAGACACCAGTATATGTCTGGTTGTGGACACCAGTATATGTCTGGTTGTGGACACCAGTATATGTCTGGTTGTAGACACCAGTATATGTCTGGTTGTAGACACCAGTATATGTCTGGTTGTAGACACCAGTATATGTCTGGTTGTAGACACCAGTATATGTCTGGTTGTAGACACCAGTATGTCTGGTTGTAGACACCAGTATATATCTGGTTGTGGACACCAGTATATGTCTGGTCGTGGTCACCAGTATATGTCTGGTCGTGGTCACCAGTATATGTCTGGTTGTAGACACCAGTATATGTCTGGTTGTGGACACCAGTATATGTCTGGTCGTGGTCACCAGTATATGTCTGGTTGTAGACACCAGTATATGTCTGGTTGTGGACACCAGTATATGTCTGGTTGTGGTCACCAGTATATGTCTGGTTGTGGACACCAGTATATGTCTGGTTGTGGACACCAGTATATGTCTGGTCGTGGTCACCAGTATATGTCTGGTTGTAGACACCAGTATATGTCTGGTTGTAGACACCAGTATATGTCTGGTTGTAGACACCAGTATATGTCTGGTTGTAGACACCAGTATATGTCTGGTTGTGGTCACTAGTATATGTCTGGTTGTAGACACCAGTATATGTCTGGTTGTGGTCACCAGTATATGTCTGGTTGTGGACACCAGTATATGTCTGGTTGTAGACACCAGTATATGTCTGGTTGTAGACACCAGTATATGTCTGGTTGTGGACACCAGTATATATCTGGTTGTAGACACCAGTATATGTCTGGTTGTAGACACCAGTATATGTCTGGTTGTGGTCACCAGTATATGTCTGGTTGTGGTCACCAGTATATGTCTGGTTGTGGTCACCAGTATATGTCTGGTTGTAGACACCAGTATATATCTGGTTGTGGACACCAGTATATGTCTGGTTGTAGACACCAGTATATGTCTGGTTGTAGACACCAGTATATGTCTGGTTGTAGACACCAGTATATGTCTGGTTGTGGTCACTAGTATATGTCTGGTTGTGGTCACCAGTATATGTCTGGTTGTAGACACCAGTATATGTCTGGTTGTAGACACCAGTATATGTCTGGTTGTGGACACCAGTATATGTCTGGTTGTGGTCACCAGTATATGTCTGGTTGTAGACACCAGTATATGTCTGGTTGTAGACACCAGTATATGTCTGGTTGTGGTCACCAGTATATGTCTGGTTGTAGACACCAGTATATGTCTGGTTCTGGTCACCAGTATATATCTGGTTGTAGACACCAGTATATGTCTGGTTGTGGTCACCAGTATATGTCTGGTTGTAGACACCAGTATATGTCTGGTTGTGGTCACCAGTATATGTCTGGTTGTGGTCACCAGTATATGTCTGGTTGTGGTCACCAGTATATGTCTGGTTGTAGACACCAGTATATGTCTGGTTGTAGACACCAGTATATGTCTGGTTGTAGACACCAGTATATGTCTGGTTGTGGACACCAGTACATGTCTGGTTGTAGACACCAGTATATGTCTGGTTGTAGACACCAGTATATGTCTGGTTGTGGTCACCAGTATATGTCTGGTTGTGGACACCAGTATATGTCTGGTTGTAGACACCAGTATATGTCTGGTTGTGGTCACCAGTATATGTCTGGTTGTAGACACCAGTATAGGTCTGGTTGTGGACACCAGTATATGTCTGGTTGTGGACACCAGTACATGTCTGGTTGTAGACACCAGTATATGTCTGGTTGTGGACACTAGTATATGTCTGGTTGTAGACACCAGTATATGTCTGGTTGTGGACACCAGTATATGTCTGGTTGTGGACACCAGTATATGTCTGGTTGTGGACACCAGTATATGTCTGGTTGTGGTCACCAGTATATGTCTGGTTGTGGTCACCAGTATATGTCTGGTTGTGGACACCAGTATATGTCTGGTTGTAGACACCAGTATATGTCTGGTTGTAGACACCAGTATATGTCTGGTTGTGGTCACCAGTATATGTCTGGTTGTAGACACCAGTATATGTCTGGTTGTGGACACCAGTATATGTCTGGTTGTGGTCACCAGTATATGTCTGGTTGTGGTCACCAGTATATGTCTGGTTGTAGACACCAGTATATGTCTGGTTGTGGACACCAGTACATGTCTGGTTGTAGACACCAGTATATGTCTGGTTGTGGACACTAGTATATGTCTGGTTGTGGTCACCAGTATATGTCTGGTTGTGGACACCAGTATATGTCTGGTTGTAGACACCAGTATATGTCTGGTTGTGGACACCAGTATATGCCTGGTTGTAGACACCAGTATATGTCTGGTTGTGGACACCAGCACACGTCTGGTTGTGGACACCAGTATATGTCTGGTTGTAGACACCAGTATATGTCTGGTTGTGGTCACCAGTACACATCTGGTTGTAGACACCAGTATATGTCTGGTTGTGGTCACCAGTATATGTCTGGTTGTGGACACCAGTATATGTCTGGTTGTGGACACCAGTATATGTCTGGTTGTAGACACCAGTATATGTCTGGTTGTGGTCACCAGTATATGTCTGGTTGTGGACACCAGTATATGTCTGGTTGTGGACACCAGTATATGTCTGGTTGTAGACACCAGTATATGTCTGGTTGTGGTCACCAGTATATGTCTGGTTGTAGACACCAGTATATGTCTGGTTGTAGACACCAGTATATGTCTGGTTGTGGACACCAGTATATGTCTGGTTGTAGACACCAGTATATGTCTGGTTGTGGACACCAGTATATGTCTGGTTGTAGACACCAGTATATGTCTGGTTGTAGACACCAGTATATGTCTGGTTGTAGACACCAGCACACGTCTGGTTGTGGACACCAGTATATGTCTGGTTGTAGACACCAGTATATGTCTGGTTGTGGACACCAGTATATGTCTGGTTGTAGACACCAGTATATGTCTGGTTGTAGACACCAGCACACGTCTGGTTGTGGACACCAGTATATGTCTGGTTGTGGACACCAGCACACGTCTGGTTGTAGACACCAGTATATGTCTGGTTGTGGACACCAGTATATGTCTGTCTGTGGACACCAGTATATGTCTGGTTGTGGACACCAGCACACATCTGGTTGTGGACACCAGTATATGTCTGGTTGTAGACATCAGTATATGTCTGGTTGTAGACACCAGTATATGTCTGGTTGTAGACATCAGTATATGTCTGGTTGTGGACACCAGCACACATCTGGTTGTGGACACCAGTATATGTCTGGTTGTAGACACCTGTATATGTCTGGTTGTAGACACCAGTATATGTCTGGTTGTAGACACCAGTATATGTCTGGTTGTAGACACCAGTATATGTCTGGTTGTGGACACCAGCACACATCTGGTTGTGGACACCAGTATATGTCTGGTTGTAGACACCAGTATATGTCTGGTTGTAGACACCAGTATATGTTTGGTTGTAGACACCAGTATATGTCTGGTTGTGGACACCAGCGCACATCTGGTTGTAGACACCAGTATATGTCTGGTTGTAGACACCAGCACACGTCTGGTTGTAGACACCAGTATATGTCTGGTTGTAGACACCAGTATATGTCTGGTTGTAGACACCAGTATATGTCTGGTTGTAGACACCAGTATATGTCTGGTTGTGGACACCAGCACACACCTGGTTGTAGACACCAGTATATGTCTGGTTGTAGACACCAGTATATGTCTGGTTGTGGACACCAGCACACACCTGGTTGTAGACACCAGTATATGTCTGGTTGTAGACACCAGTATATGTCTGGTTGTGGACACCAGCACACACCTGGTTGTAGACACCAGTATATGTCTGGTTGTAGACACCAGTATATGTCTGGTTGTGGACACCAGCACACACCTGGTTGTAGACACCAGCACACACCTGGTTGTAGACACCAGTATATGTCTGGTTGTAGACACCAGTATATGTCTGGTTGTGGACACCAGCACACACCTGGTTGTAGACACCAGCACACACCTGGTTGTAGACACCAGTATATGTCTGGTTGTAGACACCAGCACACGTCTGGTTGTAGACACCAGTATATGTCTGGTTGTAGACACCAGTATATGCCTGGTTGTAGACACCAGTATATGTCTGGTTGTAGATACCAGTATATGTCTGGTCGTGGTCACCAGTATATGTCTGGTTGTAGACACCAGTATATGTCTGGTTGTGGTCACCAGTATATGTCTGGTTGTGGTCACCAGTATATGTCTGGTTGTAGACACCAGTATATGTCTGGTTGTAGACACCAGTATATGTCTGGTTGTAGACACCAGTATATGTCTGGTTGTAGACACCAGTATATGTCTGGTTGTAGACACCAGTATATGTCTGGTTGTGGACACCAGCACACATCTGGTTGTGGACACCAGTATATGTCTGGTTGTAGACACCAGTATATGTCTGGTTGTAGACACCAGTATATGTCTGGTTGTGGACACCAGCACACATCTGGTTGTAGACACCAGTATATGTCTGGTTGTAGACACCAGTATATGTCTGGTTGTAGACACCAGTATATGTCTGGTTGTGGACACCAGCACACATCTGGTTGTAGACACCAGTATATGTCTGGTTGTAGACACCAGTATATGTCTGGTTGTAGACACCAGTATATGTCTGGTTGTGGACACCAGCACACATCTGGTTGTAGACACCAGTATATGTCTGGTTGTAGACACCAGTATATATCTGGTTGTAGACACCAGTATATGTCTGGTTGTAGACACCAGCACACATCTGGTTGTAGACACCAGTATATGTCTGGTTGTAGACACCAGTATATGTCTGGTTGTGGACACCAGCGCACATCTGGTTGTAGACACCAGTATATGTCTGGTTGTAGACACCAGCACACGTCTGGTTGTAGACACCAGTATATGTCTGGTTGTAGACACCAGTATATGTCTGGTTGTAGACACCAGTATATGTCTGGTTGTAGACACCAGTATATATCTGGTTGTAGACACCAGTATATGTCTGGTTGTGGACACCAGTATATATCTGGTTGTAGACACCAGTATATGTCTGGTTGTAGACACCAGCACACATCTGGTTGTAGACACCAGTATATGTCTGGTTGTAGACACCAGTATATGTCTGGTTGTAGACACCAGTATATGTCTGGTTGTAGACACCAGCACACGTCTGGTTGTAGACACCAGTATATGTCTGGTTGTGGACACCAGTATATGTCTGGTTGTAGACACCAGCACACGTCTGGTTGTAGACACCAGTATATGTCTGGTTGTAGACACCAGTATATGTCTGGTTGTGGTCACCAGTATATGTCTGGTTGTGGACACCAGTATATGTCTGGTTGTAGACACCAGTATATGTCTGGTTGTAGACACCAGCACACGTCTGGTTGTAGACACCAGTATATGTCTGGTTGTAGACACCAGCACACATCTGGTTGTGGACACCAGTATATGTCTGGTTGTAGACACCAGTATATGTCTGGTTGTAGACACCAGTATATGTCTGGTTGTAGACACCAGTATATGTCTGGTTGTAGACACCAGTATATGTCTGGTTGTAGACACCAGTATATGTCTGGTTGTAGACACCAGTATATGTGTGGTTGTAGACACCAGTATATGTCTGGTTGTAGACACCAGTATATGTCTGGTTGTAGACACCAGTATATGTCTGGTTGTAGACACCAGTATATGTCTGGTTGTAGACACCAGTATATGTCTGGTTGTAGACACCAGTATATGTCTGGTTGTAGACACCAGTATATGTCTGGTTGTAGACACCAGTATATGTCTGGTTGTAGACACCAGTATATGTCTGGTTGTAGACACCAGCACACGTCTGGTTGTAGACACCAGTATATGTCTGGTTGTGGACACCAGTATATGTCTGGTTGTAGACACCAGCACACGTCTGGTTGTAGACACCAGTATATGTCTGGTTGTGGACACCAGTATATGTCTGGTTGTAGACACCAGTATATGTCTGGTTGTAGACACCAGTATATGTCTGGTTGTGGTCACCAGTATATGTCTGGTTGTAGACACCAGCACACGTCTGGTTGTAGACACCAGTATATGTCTGGTTGTGGTCACCAGTATATGTCTGGTTGTGGTCACCAGTATGTCTGGTTGTAGACACCAGTATATGTCTGGTTGTGGACACCAGTATGTCTGGTTGTAGACACCAGTATATGTCTGGTTGTGGACACCAGCACACATCTGGTTGTGGACACCAGTATATGTCTGGTTGTAGACACCAGTATATGTCTGGTTGTAGACACCAGTATAGGTCTGGTTGTAGACACCAGTATATGTCTGGTTGTGGACACCAGTATGTCTGGTTGTAGACACCAGTATATGTCTGGTTGTGGACACCAGTATGTCTGGTTGTAGACACCAGTATATGTCTGGTTGTAGACACCAGTATATGTCTGGTTGTGGACACCAGTATATGTCTGGTTGTAGACACCAGTATATGTCTGGTTGTAGACACCAGTATATGTCTGGTTGTAGACACCAGTATATGTCTGGTTGTGGACACCAGTATGTCTGGTTGTAGACACCAGTATATGTCTGGTTGTGGTCACCAGTATATGTCTGGTTGTAGACACCAGCACACGTCTGGTTGTAGACACCAGTATATGTCTGGTTGTGGTCACCAGTATATGTCTGGTTGTGGTCACCAGTATGTCTGGTTGTAGACACCAGTATATGTCTGGTTGTGGACACCAGTATGTCTGGTTGTAGACACCAGTATATGTCTGGTTGTGGACACCAGCACACATCTGGTTGTGGACACCAGTATATGTCTGGTTGTAGACACCAGTATATGTCTGGTTGTAGACACCAGTATATGTCTGGTTGTGGACACCAGTATGTCTGGTTGTAGACACCAGTATATGTCTGGTTGTGGACACCAGTATGTCTGGTTGTAGACACCAGTATATGTCTGGTTGTAGACACCAGTATATGTCTGGTTGTGGACACCAGTATATGTCTGGTTGTAGACACCAGTATATGTCTGGTTGTAGACACCAGTATATGTCTGGTTGTAGACACCAGTATATGTCTGGTTGTGGACACCAGTATGTCTGGTTGTAGACACCAGTATATGTCTGGTTGTGGACACCAGTATATGTCTGGTTGTGGACACCAGCACACATCTGGTTGTGGACACCAGTATATGTCTGGTTGTAGACACCAGTATATGTCTGGTTGTGGACACCAGTACACATCTGGTTGTAGACACCAGTATATGTCTGGTTGTAGACACCAGTATATGTCTGGTTGTGGACACCAGCACACATCTGGTTGTGGACACCAGTATATGTCTGGTTGTAGACACCAGTATATGTCTGGTTGTAGACACCAGTATATGTCTGGTTGTGGACACCAGCACACATCTGGTTGTGGACACCAGTATATGTCTGGTTGTGGACACCAGTATATGTCTGGTTGTGGACACCAGTATATGTCTGGTTGTAGACACCAGTATATGTCTGGTTGTAGACACCAGTATATGTCTGGTTGTGGACACCAGTACACATCTGGTTGTAGACACCAGTATATGTCTGGTTGTAGACACCAGTATATGTCTGGTTGTGGACACCAGTATATGTCTGGTTGTGGACACCAGTATATGTCTGGTTGTAGACACCAGTATATGTCTGGTTGTAGACACCAGTATATGTCTGGTTGTGGACACCAGTACACATCTGGTTGTAGACACCAGTATATGTCTGGTTGTAGACACCAGTATATGTCTGGTTGTGGACACCAGTATATGTCTGGTTGTGGACACCAGTATATGTCTGGTTGTAGACACCAGTATATGTCTGGTTGTAGACACCAGTATATGTCTGGTTGTGGACACCAGTACACATCTGGTTGTAGACACCAGTATATGTCTGGTTGTAGACACCAGTATATGTCTGGTTGTGGACACCAGCACACATCTGGTTGTGGACACCAGTATATGTCTGGTTGTAGACACCAGTATATGTCTGGTTGTAGACACCAGTATATGTCTGGTTGTGGACACCAGCACACATCTGGTTGTGGACACCAGTATATGTCTGGTTGTGGACACCAGTATATGTCTGGTTGTGGACACCAGTATATGTCTGGTTGTAGACACCAGTATATGTCTGGTTGTGGACACCAGTATATGTCTGGTTGTGGACACCAGTATATGTCTGGTTGTGGTCACCAGTATATGTCTGGTTGTAGACACCAGTATATGTCTGGTTGTAGACACCAGTATATGTCTGGTTGTGGACACCAGTATATGTCTGGTTGTGGTCACCAGTATATGTCTGGTTGTGGTCACCAGTATATGTCTGGTTGTGGTCACCAGTATATGTCTGGTTGTAGACACCAGTATATGTCTGGTTGTGGACACCAGTATATGTCTGGTTGTAGACACCAGTATATGTCTGGTTGTGGACACCAGTATATGTCTGGTTGTGGACACCAGTATATGTCTGGTTGTAGACACCAGTATATGTCTGGTTGTAGACACCAGTATATGTCTGGTTGTGGACACCAGTACACATCTGGTTGTAGACACCAGTATATGTCTGGTTGTAGACACCAGTATATGTCTGGTTGTGGACACCAGTATATGTCTGGTTGTAGACACCAGTATATGTCTGGTTGTGGACACCAGTATATGTCTGGTTGTAGACACCAGTATATGTCTGGTTGTGGACACCAGTATATGTCTGGTTGTAGACACCAGTATATGTCTGGTTGTAGACACCAGTATATGTCTGGTTGTGGACACCAGCACACATCTGGTTGTAGACACCAGTATATGTCTGGTTGTGGACACCAGTATATGTCTGGTTGTAGACACCAGTATATGTCTGGTTGTGGACACCAGTATATGTCTGGTTGTGGACACCAGTACACATCTGGTTGTAGACACCAGTATATGTCTGGTTGTGGACACCAGTACACATCTGGTTGTAGACACCAGTATATGTCTGGTTGTGGACACCAGTATATGTCTGGTTGTAGACACCAGTATATGTCTGGTTGTGGACACCAGTATATGTCTGGTTGTGGACACCAGTACACATCTGGTTGTGGACACCAGTATATGTCTGGTTGTAGACACCAGTATATGTCTGGTTGTAGACACCAGTATATGTCTGGTTGTGGACACCAGTACACATCTGGTTGTAGACACCAGTATATGTCTGGTTGTAGACACCAGTATATGTCTGGTTGTGGACACCAGTATATGTCTGGTTGTAGACACCAGTATATGTCTGGTTGTGGACACCAGTATATGTCTGGTTGTAGACACCAGTATATGTCTGGTTGTAGACACCAGTATATGTCTGGTTGTGGACACCAGCACACATCTGGTTGTAGACACCAGTATATGTCTGGTTGTGGACACCAGTATATGTCTGGTTGTAGACACCAGTATATGTCTGGTTGTGGACACCAGTATATGTCTGGTTGTAGACACCAGTATATGTCTGGTTGTAGACACCAGTATATGTCTGGTTGTGGTCACCAGTATATGTCTGGTTGTGGACACCAGTATATGTCTGGTTGTAGACACCAGTATATGTCTGGTTGTAGACACCAGTATATGTCTGGTTGTGGTCACCAGTATATATCTGGTTGTAGACACCAGTATATGTCTGGTTGTGGTCACCAGTATATGTCTGTCTGTGGACACCAGTATATGTCTGTCTGTGGACACCAGTATATGTCTGGTTGTGGACACCAGTATATGCCTGGTTGTAGACACCAGTATATGTCTGGTTGTGGACACCAGTATATGTCTGGTTGTGGTCACCAGTACACATCTGGTTGTAGACACCAGTATATGTCTGGTTGTGGTCACCAGTATATGTCTGGTTGTAGACACCAGTATATGTCTGGTTGTGGTCACCAGTATATGTCTGCTTGTGGTCACCAGTATATGTCTGGTTGTGGTCACCAGTATATGTCTGGTTGTAGACACCAGTATATGTCTGGTTGTGGTCACCAGTATATGTCTGGTTGTAGACACCAGTATATGTCTGGTTGTGGTCACCAGTATATGTCTGGTTGTCGTCACCAGTATATGTCTGGTTGTAGACACCAGTATATGTCTGGTTGTCGTCACCAGTACACATCTGGTTGTAGACACCAGTATATGTCTGGTTGTGGTCACCAGTATATGTCTGGTTGTAGACACCAGTATATGTCTGGTTGTCGTCACCAGTATATGTCTGGTTGTAGACACCAGTATATGTCTGGTTGTCGTCACCAGTACACATCTGGTTGTAGACACCAGTATATGTCTGGTTGTGGTCACCAGTATATGTCTGGTTGTAGACACCAGTATATGTCTGGTTGTCGTCACCAGTATATGTCTGGTTGTAGACACCAGTATATGTCTGGTTGTAGACACCAGTATATGTCTGGTTGTAGACACCAGTATATGTCTGGTTGTGGTCACCAGTATATGTCTGCTTGTGGTCACCAGTATATGTCTGGTTGTAGACACCAGTATATGTCTGGTTGTGGACACCAGTATATGTCTGGTTGTAGACACCAGTATATATCTGGTTGTGGACACCAGTATATGTCTGGTTGTAGACACCAGTATATGTCTGGTTGTGGACACCAGTATATATCTGGTTGTGGACACCAGTATATGTCTGGTTGTAGACACCAGTATATATCTGGTTGTAGACACCAGTATATGTCTGGTTGTAGACACCAGTATATGTCTGGTTGTGGACACCAGTATATGTCTGGTTGTAGACACCAGTATATGTCTGGTTCTGGTCACCAGTATATATCTGGTTGTAGACACCAGTATATGTCTGGTTGTGGTCACCAGTATATGTCTGGTTGTAGACACCAGTATATGTCTGGTTCTGGTCACCAGTATATATCTGGTTGTAGACACCAGTATATGTCTGGTTGTGGACACCAGTATATGTCTGGTTGTGGACACCAGTATATATCTGGTTGTGGTCACCAGTATATGTCTGGTTGTGGACACCAGTATATGTCTGGTTGTAGACACCAGTATATGTCTGGTTGTAGACACCAGTATATGTCTGGTTGTAGACACCAGTATATGTCTGGTTGTGGCCACCAGTATATGTCTGGTTGTGGTCACCAGTATATGTCTGGTTGTAGACACCAGTATATGTCTGGTTGTAGACACCAGTATATGTCTGGTTGTAGACACCAGTATATGTCTGGTTGTGGTCACCAGTATATGTCTGGTTGTAGACACCAGTATATGTCTGGTTGTGGACACCAGTATATGTCTGGTTGTGGTCACCAGTATATGTCTGGTTGTAGACACCAGTATATGTCTGGTTGTAGACACCAGTATATGTCTGGTTGTGGACACCAGTACACGTCTACTACTACTAGTAGTAGTAGTAGTAGTAGTAGTAGTAGTAGTAGTAGTAGTAGTAGTAGTAGTAGTAGTGCTACTAAGCTCAATGGAAATAAAACTCGAACTGATGGTTGTGAAGCGATCCTCCTAACTACACCGGCATGCCTGTACAAATATACGTAGAACACACACACAGACACACGTACACACCCACACGTAAACACACACAACGTACACACCCACACGTACACACACTCACATACGCACATACACATACACACGTACGCACACACATACACACATACGCACATGTACATAGACACACATCCATACAAGCAATAATTAATTCATACATACATACTTAATATATGATGGCTGCCAACTCGTTTTCGAGTACGGCCACTACCTTATATCCATGTAGGAGAACCCCTACCGATGCGCTGAACGAGTGTGACTTTTTAGTCCAGCCAGCGACTTGAAAACTCTGGTACAAACACTACACTTGTGACAATTATTGACACATAGTGCTGGGCCCATGGTACCATGTGACGACAAGTGCAGGGAGATCTCCTGATATAAAGCAATGCCTGTGCCGTGAAGCTTTTATAGTGAGCAAAGGCACTGCACAAAGCCAGTCCCACTCTCTTAACCAAGATGATATTTACCAAAAAGAAGAACAAGTCAACATCATTGGATACCATCAGGGTTGCAGGTGTTATATCAGAGTTTTCCTTCTCCTAGAATTCTGCCTTGACAAAGGCTAAGGGGTCATCTCTCCCGGTGATTTTGGATGGCCATTGACTCTTAAGAGCTCCTTTGCCCTTTGACAGGTTTTGTTTTTAGTCCTGCAGGATGTCCAAAGTCACCCTCCTCACCAAGAAACCTTGGTGGGGTTGCCAGTTTAGTCGCCAACGACCCGACCATGGGACAGGTTGTACTGGGATACATGTTACCAGTAGCACCAACAACTTAATATATACATACACACATACATACATACACACATACATACATACACACATACATACATACATACATACATACATACATACATACATACATACATACATACATACATACATACACACACACACATACATACATACATACATACATACATACATACATACATACATACATACATATTTACATTATCTGCATTACAATGTTGTTACCGAGCTGATAACTGGTCAAAATGACCTCTGAAACTCAGGAAGACACTATTTATATATATCATCATTTTACGTCCGCTTTTCCCTGCTTACGTATATATGTATATATGTTACACCCTCTGTAATCTACAAGTATTATCTATATTTAATTATAGGTTTGTTTTTTGGGCGGCTTCTTTGTTGATAAATTCTTTCAATGTTCTGGTAATAGGAGGTGAACATATCGATAGATTTCAACCAACCAACAAACAGCATAAACTACATTTAACCGGAATAAGCCTGCACTAACCACAATACACCTGCTTGCACTTTTTCCCAGTTGTTGACAGGTGCCATTGCTTTACGATGTGTTTTTGGCGGAAAAATTGGCGGAACAAGGACGGCGAGGTGGCTATAAATATGCATTTTTACACACATACAAACACACACGTACATACATGCTAGCATACGTCCATGCTCACACATACACACATGTATATTCAGATGCATACAAACACACACATACATACATTTCATTCATATATATACACACACACGCGCACACACACACATATATATATATATATATATATATATATATATATATATATATATATATATATATATAGGAACCAGTAAGACCCCGACAGCTGAGTTCAAGCCGTTTCGAAACGGCTTGAGCTCAGCCGTCGGGGTCTTACTGGTTCCTATTACCCACTCTACTACCCTAAGTATTGAGTACTTTGGTGCGTTATGGTTCACCTGGTTCCTTACCACATTTCCTTCGTTATATATATATATATATATATATATATATATATATATATATATATATATATATATACAATATATTAATAAATGGAAACTATATTTATAAAACCATATTTATTTTATTATACATACTTCAAGGGCAACCAAGGCAAATTATGGTGCGCTTTCATCAGATAAAATACATATTTGTTTTATAAATAAATATTGACATACCCGGAAAAGAAAGTATTTTATCTGATGAAAGCGCACCATAATTTGCTTTGGTTGCCCTTGCAATATGTATAATAAAATAAATATGGTTTTATAAATATAGTTTCCATTTATTAATATATTGTGTATTTACTCCACTTCACTCTTGAGTGCTTTATATCAGTTATAACATTTTTTTAAGCTTGTTGAATCCCAACAAATTAAATATAATCTCTGCATATATATATATATATTATAAATCGAACCCAACTCTGCAGTCGAAGGATCTTCAGATATGTTTTGTGTATTCAAACATCTCAGCTGTTATTTATCTGTAGATGTTTGAACACACGAAACATATCTTAAGATCTTTCGACTGCAGAGTCGGGTTCGATCTCTAACAGATCCTACCTCAAGCTGATCGACAGAGAAACATATGTAATATGTTAATAAATGTGAGATGATTCAACACTGATTCCTCGTTCTTTATAATACCCTGCTCTGCGCGAGCATCAAGTGCTCAACCGGCATACCACACACGGACGCCTTTACCTTGCAACCCTACAACTATATATATATATATATATATATATATATATATATATATAACGAAGGAAATGTGGTAAGGAACCAGGTGAACCATAACGCACCAAAGTACTCAATACTTAGGGTAGTAGAGTGGGTAATAGGAACCAGTAAGACCCCGACGGCTGAGCTGATAGATAGATAGATAGACATGCCAAGAATTGAAAGAGGGTGTGGTGGAGTGACTGAGCGTGATCACAGCCAAGGTGGGGTCTAGACAAAAGATAAGAGGCAGCCGTCAAATGGAGCGGTTCTCTCTCTCTCTTACCTCTCTCAGCCCCTCTCTCTCACCCCCTCTCTCTCACCCCCTCTCTCGTTCACCTCTCTCACTCACTTCTCTCTCACACACTCTCTCTCAACCCCTTTCTCTCTCACCTCTCTCTTTCACCTCTCTCTCACCCCTCTCTCTTTCACCTCTCTCTCACCCCCTCTCTCTCTTACTTCTCTCTTTCACCTCTCTCTCTCACCCCCTCTCTCTCTCACCCCTCTCTCTCTTACACTCTCTCTTACCTCTCTCTTTCTCTCTTCCAGTGACACTTTGTTATCACAAACACACAGACAGACACACAGCACAAACAAACACACACACACTCAAACAAACATATGCACATGTATATATTCTCACATACATATTTGCACACAGACACATACACACACACACATACACACAGAAACATACGCACACACACATACACACAGAAACATACACACACACACACATACACACAGAAACATACACACAGAAACATACACACATACACATACACATAGATACACACATACACATACATACACACAGAAACATACACACAAACACATACACATAGATACACACACACACACACACACATACACACAGAAACATACACACATACACATACACACAAAAACATACACATAGAAACGTACACACATACACATACACACAGAAACATACAAACATACACATACACACAT
>OZ024740.1:10084049-10096549 GCA_964016885.1 Eledone cirrhosa
AAATGGACTCTCAGTCAAATCTCACCGAAACCAACTTTGTTTTTCACCCTTTTTAAGGACATCGTTAAAATAAAGTATTAGTCTAGAGTAGGGTTTCCCAAACTTTTCTAAACGTGGAACCCTTTTTGGTTCAGAAACTTTTGGGGGAACCCTAAAGTTATATGATATAAATATACTCCTCTACCTTATTTCATGGGACCCCAGACACTCCTTTGAGGAACCCTTGGGTTCTGTGGAATCCACTTTGAGAACCACTGGTCTAGAGATGGTTGTTTAGCTGAATTAGTAGAATGCATTATATGTTTTCGCTATTTTATGTTCTTGGTTTTCAAATGACACCGATGCCAACTTTGTTTTTCATCTTTTAAGATCATTGTTAAAATAAAGTATTAGTCTAGAGTGAGTTTTTAGCTGAATTAGTAGAATACAATATTTGTCCTGGCTCTTCGCATTCTGAATATTCAAATCATGCCGAGGTCTACTTCTTGCATGATAGAATTCTTCCATCACTCAGTTTAACACCATTCCATAACCCTTGGACACTTTTAAAGAAGTCCTTTTTGTTGCAAGTATTCGAGTAAGGTCTTCAACCAGAAGATAACTATCGGAGGACCCTGCTCGTTCTCTCCCTGACAAATATGTGAAATACCTTCCACTTCCAGCTAACTTTCCACCACTCATGGAGGCTAAGAGAAAGATTTTACAATACCACAGAGCATAAATAACATGAATAAAAGTAACCAGGATTAAATTACATTAAATTATTTTCTTAGAATCTTTTAGACAACATAAATAACATAATTGTTTCTACTATTGGCACAAGGCCAGCATTTACTCAGTGCATTACTGGTACTTTATTTTATTGACCTGACCCCGTAATGATGAAAGGCAAAGTTCACCTCGGCGGGATTTGAACTCAGAATGGCAAGGGCCGTAACTCTATGCGTCAAAGCATGGCGTCCGACCCTCTACCGATACTGGAAGGACAGGTCTGGCTGTATGGGAAAGTAGGGAAAGATTATGAGTGCTGTCTCTTCCCTTCTGACATAGGGTTGACTGTGTATTTGGTGTGTCTATAACGGTATAATTCACCTTTTCTACACCATATTTAATTTATGCCTACTCATTTTCTGATACGAGGGTCGGCTGTGTATTCAACCTATTGAGAGCAGACGATAACTGATGAGGATGACAGTAAAGTGAAACGACTAAATAACAGTTTCCTTAGTTTACAGATTTTACAGATATTACGGACGCTGTATATAATATAGTCTTAAATACCTACACTTCCCTCGTGCGGTCCTATTTGGTTATTACATTGAATAAGGTCGTATGACTAATTAGAGTCTGCCTCGATGACTTATACGGTCCTTATTGTAAATCTTATAGAGAATTGTTGATTGAGATTTGATCGTTACATGGAATATGGTCATGAGACGAGATATCGTATGTTTCATTGAAGCAGACGATACACGATGATGATGGTAGAAAGCAAAACTATCAACCATACCAAACCGCCTGAAACAATCTGTAGCTGTTTGTGTAAGGCGTTTATATTTATTTAGAAAATCTTCCATCACAATTTTATGTAAGAATCTTTGTTATGTTTTAAACTTATCAAAGCTGATTAAGAAGAAAGTTAGCCATGTTTCTAAACCCCTCTAAATTCTTCATTATTTTAAACATGATTTGAAAATAATAGGTAGTTTCTTTCATTAGAAATATACTAATGAAAGGGTTAAAATAACATGCTGCGATGAAATAGGATACACGGAGTTCTTTATTAGATCATGGACAGAAAACTGAAGGATTGTGGTGGCGAGAATGGCGAAGATTACCGTATATACTTCAATATAAGACGAGGAATATGTGACCAAAACATTGATGGCAAAATAGGGGGTCGGCTCTTATATTCACCATCTAAACATAATGTATTGATTAGCTGCCTCAGCTTATAAACCGGACTTGTTTTTTGCCCATTTCTCAAACATAAAATAGGGGTGTCGGCTTATATTGGGACCGACTTAAAGAGTAAAGTCCCCATCTGAGGCACACGTCCAGGCAAGGTTGTTTATGGAAGACCAGCAGTCGCCCATACATACCAGTCTCCCCTCTCCATGCCACCGATGTTGTCCAAGGGAAAGGCAATGGCCGACACAACTTGGCACCAGTGACGTCACAACTCATTTCTACAGCTGACGTGAAATAAAGTGTCTTGCTCAAGGACACAACACATCACCCGGTCTCACAATCGATCTCACAACCTCATGATTGCAAGCCCAACGCCCCAACTACAAAGCCATGTGCCTGCACATAGATAATTGTTTCTACTTTAGGCACAAGGCCAGCAATTACCCAGAGTGCATTACTGGTACTTTATTTTATCGACCCCGTAAGGATGAAAGGCAAAGTCAACCTCGGCGGGATTTGAACTCAGATCGTAAAGGGACGTAACTATGCTGGAAAGCATGGCGTCCGACCCTCTACCGATACTGCCAATCCAATAATATACGGTAATCCTCCAAACACTTCCCGTCTTAGAATACTTTGTGATTAGATCCACAGATATCTTGGGACATTAATACATGAATAGATAAAATAGGAGTTGGTTACACCGTGGAAATGTTTGATCATAAATAGCAGTAACAACAACAACAGCAGTAACAACAACAACAACATCAACAACATAAAGTCCTCAATACATAAAGTCTGAATTAAAAGAAATTTCCGATAGTCGGAACTAGTACAGCTGAGAAAGACAGATAGATAGAGTGAGAGAGAGAGAGAGATAGTAAGAGACAGGGGGGGGTAGCCGAGAGAGATAGTGAGAGAGATATAGCATGAGAAAGAGAGAGAGAGAGATATATATATAATAAGAGGGGGGTGAGATAGCGAGAGAGAGAGAGATGGTGAGAGAGATATAGCATGAGAAAGAGAGAGAGAGAGCGAGACAGATTGATAGATATGTAGAGAGATAGTGTGTATATGTGAGTGTGTATGTGTGTGTGTACATGTGTGTGTGTGTTTACATGTGTGTGTGTGTATGTGTAAATGAAAGACCGATATATAGATATTGAGAGGGAGAGAGAAAGAGAGAGAAAGAGACAAGTGTGTGTACGAAAGATAGAGTAATTTGATAAGTTAAAATAATTTAACTTATTTATCTATATTTATTTACCTAACTCTCTCCCTCTTTCTCTCTCTCTCAGCTGCAACTTCGGTTGCCATTGTGCACTTTTACTCGGCCTTATTGTAAACCCCCACTGTCCCTGTCTTTGTATTGTCCTCTACATGTCGGCCCTTGTGGCCAATAAATGAAATCATTATTATTTTTATGGATAGGCGGTGGATTAGCAGTATCGGTAGAGGGTCGGACGCCATGCTTTCCAGCATAGTTACATCCCTTAGCGATCTGAGTTCAAATCCCGCTGGGGTTGACTTTGCCTTTCATCCTTACGGGGTCGATAAAATAAAGTACCAGTAATACACTGGAGTAATAGCTGGCCTTGTGCCAAAAGTAGAAACAATTATATATATATATATATATATATATATATATATATATATATATAAACAAACATAAATTATCGAGATTCGCATTTCGGCCCACGAAATAACGAAAAGCAACCTCCGAGATGTGCGGCAAGTGCTCAATGATTCAGAAGAACCAGAGCTATAACAAACGTTAAAGGCCAAACACACTGAGACGATGGTTAAATAATCACTCGCATAGCCAAAAAAAACGATCAAATAATTCCGGTATTGAAAATATATATACACCCCCACTCTCAAGAGCGTGAAACTAATAAACCCTTGTTTGTACTGCCTCTGTTTTCGTTCCCGTTCCAATTTTCACTATATATATATATATATATATATATATATATATATATATATATATATATATATATATATATATATATATATATATATAGTGTGTGTGAGTTAGAGAGAGAGAGAGAGCGATGACATATTTATATAATGTTAAACGGTTGCAGTATAATCAATGAATGAGGCTACTTGAAACGAAAGAGCTACTACAATTAGGAATTGAAACCGTATCATAAAGGTCTTAGAGAACAGCCAGCATCTAGATTCTACAATAAAGAACCACAACAACATAACTACTACCACTACAACTATGACACTAACTATCAGTACATCTATGACAACCACTACTATGCTATCACCTCTACACCATCACTACTACCACTACAACTATGACACTATCACTATAACCTCTATTACAACCACTCTATGCCATCACCCCTACTATAAATATCACTACTATCACCACCACTGTGACATTCACTAACCATCACTATAATCTCTATTACAACCACTCTATGCCATCACCTCTACTATAAACATCACTACTACCACCGCCACTGTGACATTCACTAACCATCACTACAATCTCTATGAAACCACTACCATGCCATCACCTCTACTATAAACATCACTACTACCACCGCCACTGTGACATTCACTAACCATCACTACAATCTATATGACAACCACTACCATACCATCACCTCTACTATAAACATCACTACGCCATCACTACTACCACCGCCACTGTGACATTCACTAACCATCACTACAATCTCTATGACAACCACTACTATCCTATCACCTCCACTATAAACATTACTAAGCCATCACTACTTCCACCGCCACCGCCACTGCCACTATAACCATCACCATCACCATCACTATCACTGCAACTACCACCATTACCACCACTAGCACTACCACTGCCACTATAACCATGACCATCACTACAATTACCACCATTACCACTATTACAGCCACCACTACCACCACCACTGCCACCATCACCATCACCATCACTGCAACTACCATCATTACCACCATTACGATCATTACCCCTATTACAACTGCTACTACCACTATAACTACAACTACCATCATTACCACCACCGTCCGACATGTTTTTTCACTTTTATTTTATTTATAAATCCTCTTCTTTTTTAGTTATTTTCTGATAAAACATCAGCGACATCAGATTGACGATGTTTATTTGTTTACACACAATAAACCTCTTCACACAACATAGCTTTTGATTTACAAAACAAACATATTATTAAGATATTTACGTATATTATATACAATATTATATATATAATATAAAATAATTTAGATATAAATGCGTCGTCTGCCAACGCCATCAGCTTCTTCTTCCTTCTACAGTTCTTGTCTGGTGTTGAAAAATTATTATGCAAAATACATTTTAAATATTATATATAAATATAATGAATTTTTTAAATGTGTCGTCTACCCCGCCATTAATTAGAAGACATTTCGGGTGTCGTCTGCCATTCGTTTTGATGTTTACTTTTTGCACCTAATAAATTGATTACTATTTGTAATATCTATCCTCTTTTATTTATACTTTAATTATTGTTGTTTTATATCACTTTCTAATTTAATAGAAAGAAGAGAAAAATAAATCTCGTAAATTTGTGTTTCCTATTACGTTCGTCTTCGGTAGTTTTCGTGTTATTCCGTGTTATTGTGTGAGGGTGCCAGCAGTTTCCACCTCTCTCACTCCTCTCTTTCTCTCTCTCATTTGTTCTTCTTTATTCACTTCAAACTACTAGCTTTCTCTCTCTCTCTCTCTCACTCTCTCTCTCTCTCTCTCTCTCACTCTCTCTGTCATATACTTTCAATGTTGTTACATTCTCTGCTCTTGTTTATTTACCTATCTTTTTCAGCCTTTTTTTCACTTCCACTCTCTTTCCTTCTCTCACTCTCTCCCAGTCTCTCTTTCTATTTATCTCTGTCTCTCTGCCTCTCTTTCTCTCTCTCTCTCACTCACTCAGTCTCTCTCATCTCTTTCTCTTTGTTTTTATCTCTCCTCTCACCACTCTCTTTTTCCCTTTTCCATGTTCTCTTTGTCTTTATATTTATCCTTTTCTCACCTCTCTCTTCTTTCACTCTCTCTCCTTTTCTCTCTTCTCTCTATCTTTATCTCTCTGCCTCTCTCTTCTTACCTCTTTCTCTCCTTTTGTTACAACCCCCCTCCCCTCATCGTTTTTATCCCCCCCCCCTCTATAATTTCCTGCTCCCTCTAAATCTTTCTCTTACTCTCTCTTCCCTCCTTTTCTAACTTACTTTACTCTCTCTCTTCACCCTCTCTCTCCCACCTACCACACATCTCAGTCTTTCTCTACCACCTCTATTATTCTTTCACTCTCTCTCTCTCTTCCTCTCTCCTCCCACTCTCCATTTCCTCACTCCCTCTCTTCCCCATTCTCACTATTTATTCCAAACTTTCTCCCTCTCTTTCTCCCTCTCTTTCTCCCTCTCACTCTTTCTCTCTCTCTTTCTCCCGCTCACTCTTTCTCTCTCTCTTTCTCCCTCTCACTCTTTCTCTCTCACGCTTTATTTTCTCACTGTCCTTCACCTCCCACTCATTGTCTACTCAAACCTATCATCTCTCTCTCTCTTTCTTTCTCTCTCCCTTTCTCTTCCTCGTCTTCTCTCTCTCTCCAATTTATATATAACACTATTATCCCCACCCCCCTCCGCTTCCCCCCACACTATCATCCCCTACCCCCACTACACTGCCATTCAACTATGTCTAAATTGTAATAGAATAATGTCAAACGTCCCCCACCCCACTTCCCCTATCCCACACTACTCTCTTTCGATGGGACTTTCACTATCTGGCTGGTAAAAGAACTTACCTGTTGAATGTAATAAGCTATCAATTATGTCATAAATTATTCTGCACTGTTGCTTTGTAAATCATACGTTGATAGCGATGACATATATATATATACAATATGTTGAAAAGGTAACACACCAGAGAGACATATACAGTGCGCTATCAATAAAACAGGGAAAAACCACCAGTGTATGGAATATATAACCTATGAAAGGCAGACTATCGACACGATAATTAAAAATATAAATTAAAGCGTAAATAAATACCTCTATAACTATATAACACACGTACAAATCCAAAGAGATCTGTAAAGAGCTCAGGATTTCCTCTCCTTTGAGCACATTATTTACAGGGAATGGCGAGAGTCTATGGCTCCATTAATTTATCGTGATATATATATATATATATAAATGAAAGGTATAGAAAACATTGTAGCAAAAAGCCAGCAGTATTCCATAATATATAAGTGACTATAGCGTCAAAATGGGAAAAATAGTTAACGTAAGATGTGGGAAAAATAATTCAAACTCAACTCAAAGAGAATCAGGATATAGATTCATCCACAGAATTTAGTGAAATCCAGGGAAAAATCAATAGAGCCTTAACTCATGATAAAATAAAGTTTAAAATACTCATCCTTCAATTTGGAAAAACTTCAAATGCTCTGTATAGTCTTAAAGACTATTTCACGAAAACTTTCAGTGGAGATGGTCACGGTTGGAATTCGATCGCCAGCAGAGCTCAACTCGATAACCAAAATTTCTCACTGATTAATATGCCAAAAAGGGAATTTAAAACAGGCTAGTTCACCATCATGCGTGATTATGAAAAATAAAACGCACATGTGGAAAGACGGGGCTGGTGACGTCAGAATGAGACGAATGTTTGTTTACAAGAAACAACACTAAAAAAAACATTCCGAAAAAAACTCTACAATAAGGAGTTCAGCAAAAAGCAATATTATCGCGGTTTTTTATAAAGAAAATACCGGGATTAGTCACAAATAGTTTAAGCATTCTAGGAAAGAAATCCGAGTATAAATATATAAATGAAAGGTATAGAAAACATTGTAGCAAAAAGCCAGCAGTATTCCATAATATATAAGTGACTATAGCGTAAAAAAAAAAATATATATATATATGTATGTATATATATATATATATATATCCACTCTACTACCTCAAGTATTGAGTACTTTGGTGCGTTATGGTCCACCTGGTTCCTTACCACATTTCCTTCGTTATATATATATATATATATATATATATATATATATATATATATATATTGTTATACTTGGGGAGGGTCATATTTGTGTAATATTGCCAGAATTAATAACAGAACACACTCACTGTTTGGTTGGTTTTTGCTTTTCGCTTCTGTGTCTTTTATATCGTTAATCTAATTTATTCGGTCCTCAATGTTGCCATTGACTGACCAACGGTCAAAAATAATACAGATACAATATAGACACAAACACATATATATAGTTTATCAAAGTTCTTTCGTTGCACATCTGCAACATCGTCAGTGGTACTATTGTTTACTCCCGTTACATTGTATATATATATATACATATATATATATATATATATATATATATATATATATATATATATATATATATATATATATGTTATACTTTGGGAGGGTCATGTTGCCAATAAGAAACACACGCACTAGTTGCTTTCACTTCAATTTATTATTATAATAAATTTATAATAAATTTATAAATTTATAAATTTCTGGTTGGTTGGTTGGTTCCACAACCAGATAGTTGTTTATATATTGTCATAGTTCTTTCGTCACACACTCTGTGACCTCTTCAAATATGAGTGGAACAGCAACATCACAACTTACAATTAAGGACAAAATGAAAACACACACACACATAGAACAAACAACCAACCAGTAACATGTAAATAAACAAATAAATAAATGAACATAAACACACACAGACACCCGGATGTGGCGCATGCGCAGACCGAGCACACAACACACACACAGAAACAAAATGGCGTAGGACAGAACAAAGGAGAGGCACAGAAACAAAGAAAGGAATCCCCAGTCACTGAAGAGGTCACAGAGTGTGTGACGAAAGAACTATGACAATATATAAACAACTATCTGGTTGTGGAACCAACCAACCAACCAGAAATTTATAAATTTATAAATCTATATATATAAAACTGTGGTTGTCTGTCTGTCTATCGATTTTTGGCACACATCTCCTCTTAGAATCTCTCACGGAATTGCACCGAAATTGCTATACTTGTACATTGAGCCCTAGCGAAGACATCGGAAAAAAAAAATTTCAAATTGACCCACCCTATGTGACGAAATCGAATATAATGTATCGATTTTTGAGCGTAAGTTATCAGTTATTTTCCTTTGTTCTGTTTACATTGAGCGTCTTACGTAAAAAATTACGCTGGCTTTCTCAGCAAAATATTGACCTGCAAAATTCATCAGTTCGAACACTAAGCTTCCGTTTTGCTTCATTTCCATTTAAAAGCATTTTAAAACAATATTTTTACTTGAAAACAAGTCTATTTAAAGACTACGTAAAACAAGTAAATATTTCAGGCGTGCAGACAGACAGTCGTGCAGAGAGGTGATATAGGCGTGCAGACAGACATAACTGATAATTTGGTTACGCTAATGTTTTTCTCTGCGTTGCAGTGTTTACATTTTCGATCTTTGTTAATAAATAACCAGTGCAGTTTCTATCTCCAGCATCCTCTTTTGTTATAACATTCGGGTTATCGTTATGTTTTCTTAACTTCATAAGGCATATTGTTGGTTGAGGGAATATTAATCAAAAACACCACATGCAAGTCTGCACAGTAGACACTACAGTTTTTAAGCCAAGAAAGAAACTTAACATTGTAACTTTAACACAGCTACTGAGCGACCCCGAGCAACGCCGGGCTTTACTGCTAGTTTATTATAAATTAAATTTATATATTTAGGAATTTATAAATTTCCGGATGGTTGTTCATATATTGTCAAAGTTCTCTCGTCACACATTCTGTACCCTCTTCAGTGACTGGGGATTCTTTTCTTTGTTTTTGTGCCTCTCTTTTGTTCTTTCCTACGCCATATATATATATATTTGTGCATGTGTGTGTGTATAGATATATGTGTTTGTGTATATATGTGTGTGTGTTCGTGTATATATGTGTGTGTGTATATATATATATATATATATAAATGTTCTTTTTTGGCCGGTGATTCATATGTCTGTGGAGATATATACATATGAGCATCTTGTATATAATATATGCATGTGCCAAATTTAAAAACTCACTGGGAATAACGACAAAAACATATATACTACTATTTAAAATCCCATATTGAATGTTTCTACACACCATCTATTTGGATCTCAATACCCCTGAAGTGTTTCAATTACAATAATTTCAATTCCAAACAGCTAAATACTTCTATCAATTTTTCCCAATTATCTCCCTTTTCCATGGGTAGTCTCTCAATTCTTCCTCTAGAGGTATTTCTATCCATACATCTGCTGCAAAATACAATTTGTTTTTCTCTTTTTTTTTTTTTGTTCTTCAAGGTAATATATCTTTCTTAATTGATCTCGTTAATATTATAGTCACACTATTCATTGAATTATTTTTATTCATTGATTTTTCATTCCACATTCCAAAAGAAAAAAAAAACAAATGTTACATTTTTGCTGTCATTTAAAAAAATTATATAATTCTTTCTTTATTTGTTTACATGTCTCTAGTGGGACCACTTTTATATGAAGTTAAATAATTAGTAAAACTCCTGTTCATTTGCTGCTATACATTTCTATCAGTAGTTTGAAATATTTGCTTGTCACATAAGCATTACAGAAACAGACATCACTGAAGATGTCACAGAAAAATGTGCAACAAAAAAACTTTGAGAAATCATATTTATATTTTTAACTGTTCGTCAATCAATGATAAACTTTGATTGACAACTAAATTATTTATAAAAATATAAAAATGTACTGAAGCAAACAGTGAGTGTGTTTTACTATTTTTGGCAATATTAGGATGACATGACCCTCCCCAAATATAACAATTTATGTTTCAACACACTATTTCATATGAAAAACCTTGCAAAACAAATATATCACCTCAATAAAAGAATATTGTTTATCATGAAACCACTCAGTGGGAAATCTTGATCCATGTTTTACCACTGGTAAAAGATTTTGAACTGGATGTCTGTCACTTAGAAAGAAAATGATCATTGTGTTTCAAATAAGGCATTGTTTCAGAATTACTATGATTCTGTTACAAGAAACTGGCCATCAGTTGACTCATATTAGGTATTCTGTTAATATCATCATAGATTTTTTCATGTTACATTTTTCATGCTGGTATGAGTTGGTAATATAATGATATATCAAATAATATATGTGTAGTAAAGAAGGATAATACTATAATAAATGGTATAAGTATAGAGCAATAATATATTGCAGAAGTGAGATTATAGATCAAAATATAAACAAGGTATGCATATTGAAATAAATGCAAAAATGATTGATATATTTCTGCACAGACATGATTCATATTTCTAATAGAAATAGAATTATAAAAACATAGGTTTGTATGGCACCATCATTTGCTTTGGAGAGACCGGTAATACACTTTTATCTATGCAAACAACTTGATGTTGGTTAGTGAAGTGAATTGATGCATAATTTAATATATGATAATTAAAAGCTAAAATGCAACTCGTATAAACCTGATCCTCCCCCCAAATTGGAGGTCATCAAAGATTAAAGAAATCTTGCCATTATTCCAATACATAAGTTTCTATCTCGCAAAATCAAAGGAGCAATGATTGTTGTACTTTCAATCTAAAGGTGTAAAAGGTGACATGATACATGAAAATGAAGTAAAAACCCAGAATTCAATAATAATACATATAGGGCTTCAAACATATTCAAAACTCGTTACAGCTAACATGTTCACACATTTTGTTGCATTACTAGTATGAAAGATACTGTAACATTCTCTTATTTATGGGCAGTGGAAAGTAACCATACGACATGTGATATAAAGTTGGTATTTGTCGTGTATTGAATTTGTATTCAGTGGTTTCTAACAAGTCCTGTGTAATTGTTTAATTATCTAATCACAATCAAGAGAAATTTGAAAATTACTCTTACTTGTTCTACACCCATTGGGAAATAAACAAGACCTGACAATATTACCAATAGAGCACAGTCTGTGGCGATAGAAGTCCTTGCTATTTATGTAGAGCAGAAACAAATTAAATTTATTTGCAAGCAAACATTTATTAGTAAATGTCAATACAAAATATGAAAAACAAAAGTAGCAAATAGTTCACTGCCATGACAGTGGTAAGAAGCTCTCAGGAGAACTGGACAGCAGAAGCTCTTCAGAGAAGAAACTCCCTTCAAGCGAGTGTTTCAGAACTTAACTTCATGACATAAACAAATAATTGTTTCTACTTTTGGCACAAGGCCAGCAATTATCCCAGTGCATTACTGGTATTTTATTTTATCGACCCTGTATGGATGAAAGGTAAAGTTAACCTCGGCGGGATTTGAACTCAGAATGGCAAGGGCTGTAACTCTATGCGTCAAAGCATGGCGTCCAACTCTCTACCGATACTGCCAATCCCCCGACATAAACAAATAATGAACATTCATATCAAAAGTATCTTACTTACCAATTTTGAATTAATTCTCCCTCACATTACCCCTAGAAAATATATTTCAATTTCACTCAACATTCACACAACCATATATGGATATATTCATATAATTGTATTCTCT
>OZ024740.1:10101549-10120253 GCA_964016885.1 Eledone cirrhosa
ACAGATTTGCCTGAGAAGGTGGAGGAATCGAGATTTCAATATGTATATATGTATCTATCTATATATATAAAAATATATGTTGTATAAATATGTGTGTGAGTGAGAATGTACATGTGTTTGTGTGTGTATATATATATACATGCATATATATATATGTATATACCGTCTAACCCATGTTAGAGTGGAAGATGGACGTTAAACGATAATGATATATGCACATGTATACATGCATATATAGATATATGTATATATATAGATATATGTATATATATATATATATATATTTTACTTTGGTGCTTTATGGTCCACCTGGTTCCTTACCACATTTCCTTCGTTATATATATATGTATATATATATATATATATATATATATATATATATATATATATATATATATCACTGTCTCTAATGTTTGTTTCTCCCTTCCTTTTTTTCTTTTTATTTCCTTTCCTGTCTTTTATTAGATATTTACCTCAGACGATGGAAACAGTGATGGAAGCCATGGGGGAAGTTGGCTTTATTCAAATCCAATATAATGTTCTGTTTAGTAAATATAGTTCACCATAATATAGTTTGTTACTACAGTACAGTTGACTAGACTCTATAGTTCAGTACAGTACAGTTGACTGTACTCTATAGTTTACTACAGTACAGTTGACTGTACTGTATAGTTTACTACAGTACAGTTGACTAGACTCTATAGTTCAGTACAGTACAGTTGACTGTACTTTATAGTTTACTACAGTACAGTTGACTGTACTCTATAGTTTACTACAGTACAGTTGACTGTACTCTATATTTCAGTACAGTACAGTTGACTGTACTGTATAGTTTACTACAGTACAGTTGACTAGACTCTATAGTTCAGTACAGTACAGTTGACTGTACTCTATAGTTTACTACAGTACAGTTGACTGTACTCTATAGTTTACTACAGTACAGTTGACTAGACTCTATAGTTCAGTACAGTACAGTTGACTGTACTCTATAGTTTACTACAGTACAGTTGACTGTACTTTATAATTTACTACAGTACAGTTGACTAGACTCTATAGTTCAGTACAGTACAGTTGACTGTACTCTATAGTTTACTACAGTACAGTTGACTGTACTATATAGTTTACTACAGTACAGTTGACTGTACTATATAGTTTACTACAGTACAGTTGACTGTACTCTATAGTTCAGTACAGTACAGTTGACTGTACTCTATAGTTTACTACAGTACAGTTGACTGTACTATATAGTTTACTACAGTACAGTTGACTGGACTCTATAGTTCAGTACAGTACAGTTGACTAGACTCTATAGTTCAGTATAGTACAGTTGACTGTACTGTATAGTTCAGTACAGTACAGTTGACTGTACTATATAGTTCAGTACAGTACAGTTGACTGTACTATATAGTTCAGTATAGTACAGTTGACTGTACTATATAGTTCAGTACAGTACAGTTGACTGTACTATATAGTTCAGTACAGTTGACTAGACTCTATAGTTCAGTACAGTACAATTGACTGTACTATATAGTTTACTACAGTACAGTTGACTGTACTCTATAGTTTACTACAGTACAGTTGACTGTAATCTATAGTTCAGTACAGTACAGTTGACTGTACTCTATAGTTCAGTACAGTACAGTTGACTGTAATCTATAGTTCAGTACAGTACAGTTGACTGTACTATATAGTTCAGTACAGTACAGTTGACTGTACTCTATAGTCTACTACAGTACAGTTGACTGTACTCTATAGTTTACTACAGTACAGTTGACTGTACTATATAGTTTACTACAGTACAGTTGACTGTACTATATAGTTCAGTATAGTACAGTTGACTGTACTCTATAGTTTACTACAGTACAGTTGACTGTACTCTATAGTTCAGTACAGTACAGTTGACTGTACTCTATAGTTTACTACAGTACAGTTGACTGTACTATATAGTTCAGTATAGTACAGTTGACTGTAATCTATAGTTCAGTACAGTACAGTTGACTGTACTATATAGTTTACTACAGTACAGTTGACTGTACTATATAGTTCAGTATAGTACAGTTGACTGTACTCTATAGTTTACTACAGTACAGTTGACTGTACTCTATAGTTCAGTACAGTACAGTTGACTGTACTCTATAGTTCAGTACAGTACAGTTGACTGTACTCTATAGTTTACTACAGTACAGTTGACTGTACTCTATAGTTCAGTACAGTACAGTTGACTGTACTCTATAGTTTACTACAGTACAGTTGACTGTACTGTATAGTTCAGTACAGTACAGTTGACTGTACTATATAGTTTACTACAGTACAGTTGACTGTACTATATAGTTTACTACAGTACAGTTGACTGTACTCTATAGTTTACTACAGTACAGTTGACTGTACTGTATAGTTCAGTACAGTACAGTTGACTGTACTATATAGTTTACTACAGTACAGTTGACTGTACTGTATAGTTCAGTACAGTACAGTTGACTGTACTATATAGTTTACTACAGTACAGTACAGTTGACTGTACTATATAGTTTACTACAGTACAGTACAGTTGACTGTACTATATAGTTTACTACAGTACAGTTAACTGTACTATATAGTTCAGTACAGTACAGTTGACTGTACTATATAGTTTACTACAGTACAGTTAACTGTACTATATAGTTCAGTACAGTACAGTTGACTGTACTATATAGTTCAGTATAGTACAGTTGACTGTACTATATAGTTTACTACAGTACAGTTGACTGTACTATATAGTTTACTACAGTACAGTTGACTGTACTCTATAGTTCAGTACAGTACAGTTGACTGTACTATATAGTTTACTACAGTACAGTTGACTGTACTATATAGTTTACTACAGTAGAGTTGACTGTACTATATAGTTTACTACAGTACAGTTGACTGTACTATATAGTTTACTACAGTACAGTTGACTGTACTCTATAGTTCAGTACAGTACAGTTGACTGTACTATATAGCTTACTACAGTTCAGTTGACTGTACTATATATTTTACTACAGTACAGTTGACTGTACTGTATAGTACAGTACAGTTGACTGTACTGTATAGTACAGTACAGTACAGTTGACTGTACTATATAGTTCAGTATAGTACAGTTGACTGTACTATATAGTTTACTACAGTACAGTTGACTGTACTCTATAGTTCAGTACAGTACAGTTGACTGTACTCTATAGTTCAGTACAGTACAGTACAGTTGACTGTACAATATAGTTTACTACAGTACAGTTGACTGTACTCTATAGTTCAGTACAGTACAGTTGACTGTACTCTATAGTTCAGTACAGTACAGTTGACTGTATTGTATAGTTCAGTACAGTACAGTTGACTGTACTATATAGTTCAGTACAGTACAGTTGACTGTACTATATAGTTTACTACAGTACAGTTGACTGTACTATATAGTTCAGTACAGTACAGTTGACTGTACTATATAGTTCAGTACAGTACAGTTGACTGTACTATATAGTTTACTACAGTACAGTTGACTGTATTGTATAGTTCAGTACAGTACACTGTAGTATATAGTTCAGTACAGTGTACTGCGGTTTGGTGTAATATCGTTTCATAGTAAAACAAAGCCATGCACCAGTTAGTCCTAGAAATGTAGTGAAGCGAGATTTTGAAATTTCATTCAAGTGAATAATAATCTGAATGGGGGAGGACACAGACACATGCATACTCACATACACATGCATACTCACATACACACATACGCACACATACACACACACATACACACACACATACACACATGCACACACATGCACACACACACATACACACATGCACACATACACACAGAGACACATATATATGAATACTCACATACACACATACACACACACACATACACACACACATACACACAGACACACAGATACATGCATACAGACACACACACACGCACATGCATACACATGCATGCATACATACACACACATGCATACTCAGGCACATGCACACGCACGCACACACACACACTCTCACATATACTTACACACTATGTGCACATATACGCCCACAGGCAGATATACACACACACATATTCATGCATATATACGCATAGATATACACACACAAATGCAGACACATACACACACGTTACATATATATGCAGACATACTCACACAATTGCTACATACAAACACATATGCATACACACGCACACACACGCACACTCGCATATACACATGCACATACAGACACACACACATTCACAGAAGGAAACAAGACAAGAGCCCCCACCCTACTCTCTCTGCCAAAAAGACCAAAACAAACCCCTCCCCCACACACAATATATAAATTAATAACATAACAACAGCATTATCAATAAACAGCCAAACAATGAGGGCGTCCTCTATGTGGTCTTTCAAATTGCTAGAAATAGAAGTACAGCCAACAATCATCCCCACCCTAACCCCATCACCATTAAATAAAAATAGAGTTTCTACTTTTGGCACAAGACCAGCGAATACCCCAGTGCATCACTGGTACTTTATTTTATCGACCTCGTAATGTCTGACGCTCTACCGATACTGCCAATCCACCGCCCTAAATAAAAATAAAGGTACGTGGCTTAGTGATTAGAGGTTTGAGATTGACAATGATAAGTCTGCAAGTTTGATTCCTGGATGTCTTTGAGCATGTTATTCTTTCTTCCAGGAGATGTAACCAACAGAAACATGCTTTCTTTGGTCCAATTGGACAAAGTCCACCCCACTTGATAAATGAATGAAGTTTGATCTTGTTGATTGATTGGAAGACAAACTCCTTTAAAAAGGGTGAAAACTCATGGTAGACCAACATGCAAGCGATGTCTAGCAAGATGGTCATAACGGGAATACCTTTGATTATAGGTCTGTTCATTGTGAGCAGGGGAGGTGCATAGCCTAGTGGTAAGGGTGTTGGACTTATGATCATAATTGTTTCTACTTGTGGCACACGGCCAGCAATTATTCCAGTGTATTACTGGTACTTAGTTTATCGACCCCGTAAATATGAAAGGCAAAGTTAACCCCGGCGGGATTTGAACTCAGACCGTAAAAGACCGTAACTCTATTCTGCAAAGACTTATAATCTTAATGATATGAGTTTGATTCCTCGACCAGGTTGTATGTTGTGTTCTTGAGCAAGACACTTCATTTCACATTGCACCAGTATACTCAGCTAAAAATAAGTATCAGCAGCAATAGTTGGGAGTTTAACCATGTGAGGGACTGGCATCCTGTCCAGGGGGGAGTCTTGAATATTCAGTCGCTTCACAACAAGGAGATCGAGATAAACACCAGCCTGATGAGCCTCCAAACTCGAGACAAACTTTAGACTTTAGAGATAGGGGTTGATATAATAAAGTTTCCCTTCTCTCAAAATTGCTGGTTTTATGCCTAAATTATAAATCATTATTTAATGGTCTGAGTTCAAATCTCGCCGAGGTTAACTTTGCCTTTCATCCTTACGGGGTCGATAAAATAAAGTACCAGTAGTACACTGAGATAATTGCTGACCTTGTGCCAAAAGTAGAAACAATTATTTAAGGGCAGTGGATTTTCAAAGTCAATAGAATTTCAGACAAATGCTTAGCAGTGTTTGTTCTCATTCTTCACATTCTGAGTTCAAATCCTGCCAATGCCACCATTGTCTTTCATCCTTCCAAGGGTGATAAAATAAAGTACCAGTCCAATACTGGGATCAATATAATCAACTTTTCCTTCCCCTAAATAGATAAACTTTATTTAGACTTTATTCTGGGCTGACAAGGGGCTAAACAAAACAACAGCACTACAGGGGAGGGGACATAAAAGACAGCCTATAAACAACAGCATTAATGAAAAATCTAGTGATGTATTTTTTTTTTAGAGATTCTTTTGATGTCACCAGCAATGCAAAGATTATTTGCCACCACCACCACCACCATCAACACTACCACCACCACCACCATCAACACTACCACCACCACCACCATCAACACTACCACCACCACCACCATCAACACTACCACCACCACCATCAACACCACCACCACCACCATCAACACTACCACCACCACCACCATCAACACTACCACCACCACCATCAACACTACCACCACCACCACCATCAACACTACCACCACCACCACCATCAACACTACCACCACCACCATCAACACCACCATCACCACCCCCATCAATACCACCACCACCATCAACACTACCACCACCACCATCAACACCACCACCATCAATACCACCACCACCATCAATACCACCACCACCATTAACACCACCACTACCACCACCACCACCACCACCACCATCAACACTACCACCACCATCAACACCACCACCACCAACATCAACACTACCACCACCAACATCAACACTACCACCACCACCATCAACACCACCATCAACACCACCATCAACACAACCACCACCATCAACACCACCACCACCATCAATGCCACCACCACCATCAACACCACCAACACCACCATCAACACCACCACCACCACCAACACCACCACCACCATCAACACCACCACCATCAACACCACCACCATCAACACCACCACCACCATCAACACCACCACCATCAACACCACCACCATCAACACCACCACCAACACCACCACCAACACCACCAACACCACCACCAACACCACCAACACCACCATCAACACCACCATCAACACCACCATCAACACCACCACCAACACCACCACCACCATCACCACCACCACCATCAACACCACCACCACCATCACCACCACCACCACCATCAACACCACCACCAACACCACTACCACCATCAACACCACCACCGCCAACATCAACACTACCACCACCACCATCAACACTACCACCACCACCATCAACACTACCACCACCACCATCAACACTACCACCACCACCACCATCAACACTACCACCACCACCACCATCAACACTACCACCACCACCATCAACACTACCACCACCACCATCAACACTACCACCATCAACACCACCACCACCACCCCCATCAATACCACCACCACCACCATCAACACCACCACCACCATCAATACCACCACCACCATTAACACCACCACTACCACCACCACCACCACCACCACCATCAACACTACCACCACCATCAACACCACCACCACCAACATCAACACTACCACCACCAACATCAACACTACCACCACCACCATCAACACCACCATCAACACCACCATCAACACCACCACCACCATCACCACCATCACCACCACCACCACCACCACCACCATCAACACCACCACCACCACCACCATCAATGCCACCACCACCATCAACACCACCAACACCACCACTGTTGAAACTTTTCTTAACACTACCACTACCACCACCACCACCATCAACACCACCATCAACACCACCACCATCAACACCACTACCACCACCAACACCACCACCACCATCAACACCACCACCATCAACACCACCACCATCATCACCACCACCATCAACACCACCAACACCAACACCACCACCAACACCACCACCAACACCACCAACACCACCACCAACACCACCATCAACACCACCATCAACACCACCACCACCACCACCACCATCACCACCATCAACACCACCACCACCATCACCACCACCACCACCACCAACACCACCACCAACACCACCACCACCATCAACACTACCACCACCACCATCAACACTACCACCACCACCATCAACACTACCACCACCACCATCAACACCACCACCACCACCATCAACACCACCAACACCACCACTGTTGAAACTTTTCTTATTGCCCCACCCACTTTATTGCCCTACCCTCATTTCACTACCCCACCCCACCTCCGTCTATAATGAAGAATTAAATACTTCAGTGGTGACAAACGAAACTAAATGGGGCTGTTGTTGTTGTTGTTGTTGGTGGTGGTGGAGGTGATGGTGGTGATGGTGGTGATGGTGGTGATGTTGTAGTTTCTGTGGTTGTGGTTCTAGTGGTGGTGGTGGTGGGGGGGGGGGGGGGGGGCTCTACAATGTATTTTAGGTTTCCAATCCCTTTTCTCAATACTAGTCATCAATATATGTATTTTCTGGGCTCCCAGGAAATTGCTGACCTCACTCCAGTAGGGGTATGATGTACATCCTGCACCACCACCACCACCACCACCATCACAACCACCACCACCACCACCACAACCATCACAACCACGACAACCAGCACCACCACAACCACCACCACAACCACCACCACAACCACCACTACCACCAGCACAACCACCACCACTACCACCACTACCACCACTACCACCACTACCACCACTACCGCCACAACCGCCACCACAACCACTACCACCACAACCGCACCACCACTACCACCACCACCACCTCAACCGCCACCACTATCAACACAACTAATGGTGTTGGTGGTGTCATAATGTATTAGAGAGATGGGAGGTAATCAGATTGAAGAAGGAGGCTAAGTGTAGTTGTACCAGAGCTGAGTATTACAAATTTAATTTTAGGACAAATCATAATAGGGGTGTGTGGGTGGGTTGTCCTTAGGGAACCAGCAATGGAGCCCTTTTTTCACCACTATCCATCACATGGTTCAAATCTTCTTGTTCAGTTCAGCTTAGTTGATTAAGGAGAATGGTCTCACTGCCTCTGCCCCAGCTTGGCCAAAACTGTAGCTGCTATAGTAACAACAACTGGCCAATATAGAAATATTTTTTCATGCTCAGAGTTGCTGAAGCATGGAACAAACTACCTGCATCAGTTATTAGCTGTCGAGACACTGCATCCTTTACAACCTCCATGGAACAAACTCCCTGCATCAGTTGTTAGCTGTCGAGGCACTGCATCCTTTAAAACCTCCATGGAACAAACTACCTGCATCAGTTGTTAGCTGACGAGACACTGCATCCTTTAAAACCTCCATCGAACAAACTACCTGCATCAGTTGTTAGCTGACGAGACACTGCATCCTTTAAAACCTCCATGGAACAAACTACCTACATCAGTTGTTAGGTGTCGAGACACTGCATCCTTTAAAACCTCCATGGAACAAACTACCAGCATCAGTTGTTAGCTGTCGAGACACTGCATCCTTTAAAACCTCCATGGAACAAACTACCTGCATCAGTTGTTAGCTGACGAGACACTGCATCCTTTAAAACCTCCATGGAACAAACTACCTGCATCAGTTGTTAGCTGTCAAGACACTGCATCCTTTAAAACCTCCAGGCTTCCTGAGATTCGCCAACACTACACCTAATATTCCCCCTCCATACACATGCACACCTGTATATCATGACTCATACACTGTTCACTTCCCTGACATTTGTATATTATTCTATGTACCATACATGCACCTTTGATGAGTTGTAGTGCACCTGAGCACTGTACACAATAATTTCATTATTATTATTATTAAATCAACTAGAACTCTGATTCCAGAGAGGGGGAGAAAGAGAGAGAGGGGGAAGCATCGAAGAGGAGTAGGGAAGAGAGTGGGAGGGTCAGAGAAGGAAAAAGAGAGAAATGAAATGTGATGAGGGACAAAGAAAAGGAAGAGAGGCAGGAATAATTCCTCGTTAGTGTCTACTGAAGGGAAGCCCTGATATTCTAGAATATTCTAGTTTCTTTCCCACAACAAACACAATATGGTCTTATATTTGTAATAGGGTTTATCCAAGCAAATGGTAGATAAAATCTCCCTCTTGTAATATATAGACAATACAGATTGGACTGCATCTAATCTGGTCAAAGAAGCTTTATATTGGCAAAAACATACAAATTCATGAAGGAGACATGTAACTGATGGTGTGAATCACATGGTAAGATATCTCAGGAGACCTGGACAGTAGAATGTCTTCAGAGAAGAAATACCCCTTAAGAAAGTATTTCAGCCCTTAACTTCTTAAACTCTAAATGTGCTGGGTCACATCCAGGTAATGACACCTGGGTTCCCTTCTACTGTCATTTAACCATTTGGAAACTGGAGACTTGTCATTTATTTAAACCAAATGGACATTTGTTGCCAGCATCTAGCTGGAACTTCTTTCCCTTGCCTCTACTTTCACACTTATATTTAAACGCTTTCTTGAATTGGAAAATAACATTGGAAGTTATGGTAGTGGTGAGACGTCAACATACAAACCACGACTGACTCAGAGTTACTTCCCTTAGCATGAATTAAGATACAAACAAGATGCCTCTCATGTGGTATGGAGGTCGTTTTTGTTCCTCCTCAGTTTTGAGGACACTTATTCCCTCAAGTTCTAGTTCTGTTTTCTGCCCTGTTACTAATAGTAAGTACATCATGTGCTATATATATGTACAAGTAGTGATATGGAATGAAACTGGGAAATGAGTTGAGCTGAAGACTTTGCTACAGCATTTCAAACATGTATTTACTTGTAATCTATACATAAATCATGTATTTAGCACAGATTAATAAAATACTTAATGGGTAATTTGAAATGAAGCCTATGTTTCACATATGCCATGGATCTGTTGTTTGCTATGCAGAGACCTGATAATTGCTTCATTCCCACTCCCCCTTTTTATCCTCCTCCGCCCCTACTTCTTCATCACTCCCCCTCCTCCCATCCCCCACCTCTTCCCTCCTCTTGACCCTCATCGTTCTCCTCCAGAGCAGAAAAAGCAAAGTCTTTTAGAACTTAGGAGTTACTAAATGGACTTTACTAACAAGTGTCAATCTATACAACATTATTGACCCTTGCCAAACTGAGTTCAAATCTCACCGAGGTTAACTTTGCCTTTCATCCTTACGGGGTCAATAAAATAAAGTACCAGTAATACACTGTGTAATTGCTGGCCTTGTGCCAAAAGTAGAAACAATTATTTTCTCTGTCAAAGCCGAGGTTAACTTTGACTTTCATCCTTATGAGGTAGATAAAATAAAGTACCAGTAATGTATTGGGTAATTGCTGGCCTTGTGCCAAAAGTAGAAACAATTATTTTCTCAGTCAAACCAAACCAATGGCTAAATAAGTAATTCAAAGGAAAGCTATTATAAATTACACACATAGCAGTGTTATGTTTGTGTGATTAAGAAGTTTTCTTTGCATATAACATATTTCTGGGTTTGATCTCACTGCCTGGAACCATAAGCAAGTGGTTTCTGTTATAACATTGTCTTGACCAATGCCTTGCAAGTGACATTTGATAGGCAGAATGTGTGCAAAGCCCCATCAAGTATATATATATAGGAAAAAGTGTGACCCCGACGGCAGAGCTCAAGCCGTTTCGACGGCTATTTCTGGACTCAGAAGTCCAGAAATAGCCATCCAAACGGCTTGAGCTCTACCGTCGGGGTCATACTTTTTCCTATTTCTCACTCTACTACCCTAAGTATTGAGTACTCTGGTGCGTTATGGTCCATTTGGTTCCTTACCACAATTCCTTTGTTATATATATATATATATATATATATATATAAGATTGTGTTAATTTAACTAAATCAACCACTGACAATATCAGAAAGTAAAAATAACTGTTATAAACTTCACTTTTCTCTGATATTTTTCTCGAAGAAAAACTTTGTTTTTTATGTATTGCTTCTAACTATTTCTGAAATATATATAACTGTAATGAAAGAAGTAAATTATGAAATGTTGACTTATACCTCTTCTTTATATATATATATAGATAGATAGATAGATAGATATAAAATCTGCAGTTTCTTTTTTCTTTGTATTATTAGTTGGGGCAATTCAAAAGACATTCATTCAATGGTTTAGTTACAAAGTTTTCCATCACACATTCTGTGACCTTATCAGTAACTATTGTTTTTTTGCCCTCTTTGTCTCCACCTCATTTATTTACTTTGTTCCAACTACTCCATCTTTTTTCCCGTTCACTTTGTCTTTCTGCAGTGTATACTTATGTATATACATCATTCACATCTCTATGTTCTATGTCTGCCAATGCATACCTGTGTCTCTCTTCCTGTGTGAACTAATCTTGTTGTCATCAGTCACTAAGTCGTGGGGTTGTTACTATTTCATTCCTGCTTACTATTGAGTATTATGTTTAGTTTCTGCTATATGGGTGGCTTCTTTAATCTGCCTAAGTCTTATGTCAGCTTGGTTTATAGATAGAATCTTCAATTTAGCTTAACACATTAACAGAGCACTGCTGATTTTTTTTCATCTTTAGATTCCTACGAATAATCCTTTCTCATACTCTAGACATTCCTCTATTGTCCCGCTTTGCATCTTATTTCTAGTTCTATAATTTATGTGTGAACTTACCTTGCAGACTATACAATAGTTCTTAAAAGGGTAAGTCTTACTGATTAGGAGTTTGAGAGAAAATACTTGGTTTTTCTACTAATTTGTTAGTTTCAGTTGATCTAAAGCCATTTTAAATCTATATACTTGTTCATCTCTGTGTATAACTCCCACAAACATACCACTCTAGTATATTATATAGTCATACCACTCTAGTATATTATATAGCCATACAACTCTAGTATATTATGTAGTGATACAACTCTAGTATATTATGTAGTCATACCACTCTAGTATATTATATAGTCATATGACTCTAGTATATTATATAGTCATATGACTCTAGTATATTATATAGTCATATGACTCTAGTATATTATATAGTCATATGACTCTAGTATATTAAGTAGTCATACAACTCTAGTATATTATGTAGTCATACCATGAATTAACCTTATCTACTGTCTTCCATATCCTCTCTATTCTCTTCAATTATTTATCCCAGGGATGGATTTAATGGGGGCCAAAGAGGGCAATTGCAGTGGAGGGCCTCGCCAACAATGGTCGTAGCAATTTATTTGTGCCCTCAGCTGAGTTTTTTAGTTTTAGGTTGGTTAGAATTTTTGAATTTAATACCTGTATGTCTGACTTTTCAATTCCAATTACTTGCGCCAAGCAAACTGTGATATGTAAAATTGGGGAGTTTGCTGTGTATTCTAATTTTTTGTGTATGAGGGACCCTCCAAACCTGAAATACCCTGGGCCCCCCAAGGTCTAACCCCCCAAGGTCTAAATCCAGCTCTGGGTCCCCCAAGGTCTAAATCCAGCCCTGGGCACGTCTTTGGATGAGACAGCGAGCCACTTGTTGTTCTGGGAGTTGATCTTCTGGTCTTAGCAGAAGTTTTTCTCGTCGGAGAAAAAACACAGCATGTCTGGCTCCAGTGGGTGTTTCAACTTATTGATCAGCTTCTTTGCGTGCTTTAGTCGCTTTTCTTGCATCACCTTTGACAGAACTTGTCCTTTCCTCATCTTGTATTAAATGTAGCGAATGTCTTCATGTACCACCAGCCTAATGAGCTTTTCATCTACGCCTTTCTCCCTTGCAATGGCACGCATAAACTTACTTGGTTCATTGTTGATGATATCTTGAACTTCAGCGACGAACTCAGGCGTTCTGAAGGCGTTAGATCGTCGATCATGTGTTTTCCTCTCTGATGTTGCTTCGTAGTTGAATCCTGAATCTTCCAATTCCTTTCTGACCTTTTCCACCATTCTCCTGCTGACGCTGAGAAAGTCTGAAATTTCCTTATTTGTCCTCCCGGCGCGGATTCCAAGAAGAACTTCGTGTCTCTTCCACAAATTTGGAGGTTCAAAATTATTCTGAAAATAAATAATGGAAATATAGTGACTGTTTTTATGAAGACGTCTAACTCATGCTAGCGTGGAAAACGGACGTTAAACGAAGATGATGATGATGATGATGATGAAGAGTGACAATGGAAGTAAAAAAAATTTGCATAAAATTAGCAGTTGAAAATTGCGAACAAATATCGTCCACACCCTGTATATATATATATATACATGTATATATACATGTATATATATATATATATATATATATACATGCATAATATATATATATATATACATGCATATATATAGTTGCATCTAACTCACTTTCACCCCGCCCACTCTCTTTGTTAGTCTGTCTCTCTCTACATAACCCCCCCCCCCTCCCTTCAATCACCTCACCCTCCCGTATACATGTGTGTGTGTATACTGCAGTCCCATATTAACGCTACTACTCAATGAAACATCCTTTATTTATATATATACATATATATATATATTCAGGTTTGAGGTTCACCACTTATATATATATATAAATACATATATACATATATATATTTATATATATATATGTATACACACACACACACACACATATATATATATATATATATATATATATATATATATATACATATATATATGTATACATGTATATATATATATATATATATATATATATATATACATATATATATGTATACATGTATATATATATACATATGTATATATATATATATATAGGAAAAAGTATGACCCCGACGGTAGAGCTCAAGCCGTTTTGACGGCTATTTCTGGACTCAGAGTCCAGAAATAGCCGTCCAAACGGCTTGAGCTCTACCGTCGGGGTCATACTTTTTTCCTATTACCCACTCTACTACCCTAAGTATTGAGTACTCTGGCGCATTATGGTCCATCTGGTTCCTTACCACAATTCCTTTGTTATATATATATATATATATATAAATATATACATGTATATGTATATATTTATATATGTTGCAAATTTCTTTATGTAATGCCTACAACCAGTAGGACAGCTCTTACTCATTCTCTTTGCTTTCCTCCTCATCTTCCCCTCCCCCCTCCTCTCACCATAGAGATATGGAGCTATAATTAAAGTGAACATGTCAAGTTGAACTTGTTCCATCCAGTCTCAGCCTCAACACACCAGTCGACCTTGCTATAGAAAACAAAACTGAAATCCATCTGGGAGGATTGATTCCATCTATATTCTTCATGGACATTCCCGCAATCACTGGATGTGAATGACCACTTCCGACTAACTATATATATATGTATATATATATACATACATATATATATATATATATATATATATATATATATGTATATATATATGTGTGTGTATATATATATGTGTGTGTATATATATATATATGTGTGTATATATGTATCTATTTATATATGTATATATATATATGTGTGTGTGTGTGTGTGTGTATATGTGTGTGTGTGCGTATGTGTATGTGTGTGTGTGTATATATATGTGTGTGTGTGTATATGTATACGTATATGTGTATGAATATGTATATATATATATATATATATATTGTATGTAGTTAGAGACAGAGACAGATAGATGGGAAGCAAGTTCTCAACCAAAACATTGATACACATATTTCCCACAACATAGAGCTGTAAACTGGATTGTTTCATTACATATATATATATTCATTATATATATATATATATATATATATATATATATATATATATATATATAAGATCAAGGAGAGTGCAATTACTTGTATCTTTTATGAACATAGCACAGCAGAAAACTCATCGATTTCCAGAAATGGATGGGTTCTTTGTCTGACTATATATTTATATATAATGAAGGAAGTGTGGTAAGGAACCAGGTGGACCATAACGCACCAGAGTACTCAATACTTTGGGTAGTAGAGTTGGTAATAGGAAAAGTTTCAGGACCCCAACAGCAGAGCTCAAGCCGTTTCGACGGCTATTTCCAGAAATAGCTGTTGAAACGGCTTGAGCTCTGCCGTCAGGGTCCTGAATCTTTTCCTATATATATATATATATATATATATATATATATGTCTGTAATTTAGTTACTGATGGTTCACTAATGTGAGCACTAAATACTAATATTTGTGTCCAGCAGCTGATGTGGTATTCCATATTTGGTATTACATCATAGTCGGTATCCTTTATAAGCTGAGTGTTAATAATAATAATAATGATTTTTACTTTAGGCACAAGGCACCAATTTGGGGGTAGGGGAAAGTCAACTGAATCAACCCCAGTGCAATACTGGTGCTTTATTTTATTGACCACCGTAAGGATGGAAGTCAAATTTAAACTCAGACCATAAAGGGACTTAACTCTTAAAGCATTGTGTCTGAGACTCTACCAATACTGCCAATCTACTGCCCTCAAGGGCCCACTGTGTGGGGTTATTTATATCTTCTTGTGTATGTGGGGGCCTTAGGTTGATATCGTTCACCTAGTTGAAATCAGAGATCAGTTTCCAGAGCCCACTACAAGGAGGTCAACAACTTGAGCCCTAATCATATATATCTTCTTCTTGTGTATCAGTTGATCTCAGGTTGTTGTCGTTAACCTAGTTAAGATCAGAGATCATCTTCCAGGACCCACTATGAGGAGATCAACTTGAGCCCTAGTCTATATAACTACTTCTTCTAGTGTATGTGTTGGTCTCAGGTTGTTGTTTGCCTGGTCTAGATCAGAGATCAGTTTACAACAAACTTGAGCCTCCTACTTTTGTTATAACTGTGTGAGTAAATTTGTTCTTATATTGTTCTATGGAATGGTCTACAAGTATATTGGGGTAGCCTTTATTAACTAAGATTTGTTTCTCACATGGCTTAGCATCTACGGAGAGACCAGAATCATGTAATCTTTTAAGGATAAGGATATTTTTAATTGTGTAAAGTTCACATCTGTTATTTCCGTTTTTGTTAGCTCATCATCCTTAAATCATCTTCCATTTGGTGTTGTCATTGTCTGTGTTATCTTTTAATTACTCTTCTTTCTCATAATGTTTATGGAAGTAGTTTTTCAAATTTTTACACAGTGGATAACATGTAACAAGATCTCATTGTGTAATCAAGTTAAACTAATGATTTTCTAATTATCTACAAATTAAGACATGAAACTTAATAATTAACATCTAATCCATAGTTTGTAATATATCATCGTCATTTAATGTCCATTTTCCACGCTAGCATGGGCTAGACGAGCTGACCCGTTGTGAGACAACCATGTCAAGGGACCATATTTTGCTCACTCAGAACTGTGCTTCTACAGTTGGATGCCCTTCCTAACACCATATATATATATATATTTATTTACAGTCCACACAGTAAGGGCATCCAGCCATAGAAACCAAGCTGGAAACAGTTCTGTATGAGCCAGACATTGTCACTTGATCTAATTTGTCTGACAGTGGAACAACTTGTCTAACCCATGCTAGCGTGGAAAATGGATGTTAAACAGGGATGATGATAATAATAATATGAAAATTATGATAACTACTAGGTATTGATTTACTGATTACTATATCAGCAGAAACTCTGCTGTTGTGCATTAAATAACTAAAATACTAAGTACGCAATGCTGAATGTATGTATCTAACATAGGAGTTCATGAGTAGAGTGTGGAAAATATTTTTTCGTAACAAAAACAAATATTTATTTTTCTCTATTTCCTTTGTTTTATGCTCCATATGCATAAACACTGTCTTGGTGTTACTGCTAATTAAGTATAAGCAGCCAGGTTTGCACAATATGCAAATGAGTATTTCCAGCAAGTGTTCATGTAAAATTCTATATAGAGTCTAGTCTATTTCCATGTCTGTATGGATTGAGTAAGTGCCACTGATGAAAGATTAACAAATCCTGAAACAGTGCTGTCTGACATTCTCAAAATGTTCTGCAACTTCTGTGAGATATTCACAAAGGAAAATAGAGAAAGACTTTTTTTTTCTCTCTTATGAAAAAACTAAGTATGCTGTCAAATTTGGATATACCGTAAATGTTTTTACGAAATTCACTATATATATATATTTACACACTAAAAGACCGATAAGTTTCAAAAAGCTAGTACAATGCAGTAGAAATATACAAGGGGCAAATGATGACAAATAAAACAAAATAAATAATATTTTACCCATAGGATTTTAGCATATTTCAGGGTTAATACTCACTTTTCAAATGTGGAGCTGAGACAGTCCAAAACAAAATATCCTTTGCTCTATTTCTACTGCATTTTATCAGCTTTTTGAAAATTATTGGTCTTTTATTATATATCTCACAATACTTCATATTAATTACACTACTTTATATATATATACGAATGAAAAATGGCGTGCTGTGTTGTTGCGAATGTGATACATATGAAGTAAAAATTAGAAAGAGAAGCCAGGACTATCCATCATCAGGGATCTGCTAGCCATCATAGGTATTTCTTCACATTAAAGATCAGATACCTCAGGCTAGCACGAGCAATAACTAAAATAAGTTATTGGGATAAAAAGAATTGGGTGGAGAAAGAGAGACAGGTAAACAAACAAGAATGGTGAGGCAACGTAAAGAGAGGAAAAATGAGAAAATCAAGTCAGTGATTCATTTGAACATGTTTGTTTACCTGTCTCTCTTTCTCCACCCAATTCTTTTTATCCCAATAACTTATTTTAGTTATTGTTCGTGCTAGCGTGAGGTATCTGATCTTTAATGTGAAGAAATACCTATGATGGCTAGTAGATCCCTGATGATGGATAGTCCCGGCTTCTCTTTCTAATTTGTACTTCATATATATATATAAGCCTCATCACCTTTTCATGTCCATTTTTCCATGCTAGCATGGGTTATATAAGTTGCCCCATTGTGAGACAAGCCAGGTCTAATGGCCATGGCTTGCCTCATATAGAACTGGTTTTGGATTGGTTTCTATGACTGGATACTCATGTATATATATGTATGTATGTAAAAGGTAAACAGAAATAACAACACAATCGGTACAGTATATGGCAGGGATATATTAGGTTAATGCTTGATATAGCAGGAAGAGGGTCTTAACG
>OZ024740.1:10120453-10285453 GCA_964016885.1 Eledone cirrhosa
GGGTTATAGTATAGAGTGTATATAGGGTCATAGTATAAAGTGTATATAGGGTTATAGTATAGAGTGTATATAGGTGTTATAGTATAGAGTGTATATAGGTGTTATAGTATAGAGTGTATATAGGGTTATAGTATAGAGTGTATATAGGTGTTATAGTATAGAGTGTATATAGGGTTATAGTATAGAGTGTATATAGGGTTATAGTATAAAGTGTATATAGGGTTATAGTATAGAGTGTATATAGGGTTAAAGTATAGAGTGTATATAGGGGTTATAGTATAGAGTGTATATAGGTGTTATAGTATAGAGTGTATATAGGGTTATAGTATAGAGTGTATATAGGGTTATAGTATAGAGTGTATATAGGTGTTATAGTATAGAGTGTATATAGGGTTATAGTATAGAGTGTATATAGGGTTATAGTATAGAGTGTATATAGGTGTTATAGTATAGAGTGTATATAGGTGTTATAGTATAGAGTGTATATAGGGTTATAGTATAGAGTGTATAGAGGGTTATAGTATAGAGTGTATATAGGTGTTATAGTATAGAGTGTATATAGGTGTTATAGTATAGAGTGTATATAGGGTTATAGTATAAAGTGTATATAGGGTTATAGTATAGAGTGTATATAGGGTTATAGTATAGAGTGTATATAGGGTTATAGTATAGAGTGTATATAGGTGTTATAGTATAGAGTGTATATAGGTGTTATAGTATAGAGTGTATATAGGTGTTATAGTATAGAGTGTATATAGGGTTATAGTATAGAGTGTATATAGGTGTTATAGTATAGAGTGTATATAAGGTGTTTATAGTATAGAGTGTATATAGGTGTTATAGTATAGAGTGTATATAGGGTTATAGTATAGAGTGTATATAGGGTTATAGTATAGGAGTGTATATAGGTGTTATAGTATAGAGTGTATATAGGTGTTATAGTATAGAGTGTATATAGGTGTTATAGTATAGAGTGTATATAGGTGTTATAGTATAGAGTGTATATAGGGTTATAGTATAGAGTGTATATAGGGTTATAGTATAGAAGTGTATATAGGGTTTATTAGGTTATAAGAGTGTATATAGGTGTTATAGTATAGAGTGTATATAGGTGTTATAGTATAGAGTGTATATAGGGTTATAGTATAGAGTGTATATAGGGTTATAGTATAGAGTGTATATAGGTGTTATAGTATAGAGTGTATATAGGTGTTATAGTATAGAGTGTATATAGGGTTATAGTATAGAGTGTATATAGGGTTATAGTATAGAGTGTATATAGGTGTTATAGTATAGAGTGTATATAGGTGTTATAGTATAGAGTGTATATAGGGTTATAGTATAGAGTGTATATAGGGTTATAGTATAGAGTGTGTATAGGTGTTATAGTATAGAGTGTATATAGGGTTATAGTATAGAGTGTATATAGGGTTATAGTATAGAGTGTATATAGGTGTTATCGTATAGAGTGTGTATAGGTGTTATAGTATAGAGTGTATATAGGGTTATAGTATAGAGTGTATATAGGGTTATAGTATAGAGTGTATATAGGTGTTATAGTATAGAGTGTATATAGGTGTTATAGTATAGAGTGTGTATAGGTGTTATAGTATAGAGTGTATATAGGTTTATAGTATAGAGTGTATATAGGGTTATAGTATAGAGTGTATATAGGTGTTATAGTATAGAGTGTATATAGGGTTATAGTATAGAGTGTATATAGGTGTTATAGTATAGAGTGTATTATAGGGTTATAGTATAGAGTATACATAGGTGTTATAGTATAGAGTGTATATAGGTGTTATAGTATAGAGTGTGTATAGGTGTTATAGTATAGAGTGTATATAGGGTTATAGTATAGAGTGTATATAGGGTTATAGTATAGAGTGTATATAGGTGTTATAGTATAGAGTGTATATAGGGTTATAGTATAGAGTGTATATAGGGTTATAGTATAGAGTGTATATAGGTGTTATAGTATAGAGTGTATATAGGTGTTATAGTATAGAGTGTATATAGGGTTTATAGTATATAGTGTATATAGGGTTATAGTATAGATTGTATATAGGTGTTATAGTATAGAGTGTATATAGGTGTTATAGTATAGAGTGTATATAGGGTTATAGTATAGAGTGTATATAGGGTTATAGTATAGAGTGTATATAGGTGTTATAGTATAGAGTGTATATAGGTGTTATAGTATAGAGTGTATATAGGGTTATAGTATAGATTGTATATAGGGTTATAGTATAGAGTGTATATAGGTGTTATAGTATAGAGTGTATATAGGTGTTATAGTATAAAGTGTATATAGGGTTATAGTATAAAGTGTATATAGGGTTATAGTATAGAGTGTATATAGGGTTATAGTATAGAGTGTATATAGGGTTATAGTATAGAGTGTATATAGGTCTTATAGTATAGAGTATATATAGGTGTTATAGTATAGAGTGTATATAGGGTTATAGTATAGAGTGTATATAGGGTTATAGTATAGAGTGTATATAGGTGTTATAGTATATGGTATATATAGGTGTTATAGTATAGAGTGTATATAGGTGTTATAGTATAGAGTGTATATAGGGTTATAGTATAGAGTGTATATAGGGTCATAGTATAAAGTGTATATAGGGTTATAGTATAGAGTGTATATAGGTGTTATAGTATAGAGTGTATATAGGTGTTATAGTATAGAGTGTATATAGGGTTATAGTATAGAGTGTATATAGGTGTTATAGTATAGAGTGTATATAGGGTTATAGTATAGAGTGTATATAGGGTTATAGTATAAAGTGTATATAGGGTTATAGTATAGAGTGTATATAGGGTTAAAGTATAGAGTGTATATAGGGTTAATTATATAGAGTGTATATAGGTGTTATAGTATAGAGTGTATATAGGGTTATAGTATAGAGTGTATATAGGGTTATAGTATAGAGTGTATATAGGTGTTTATAGTATAGAGTGTATATAGGGTTATAGTATAGAGTGTATATAGGGTTATAGTATAGAGTGTATATAGGTGTTATAGTATAGAGTGTATATAGGTGTTATAGTATAGAGGTGTATATAGGGTTATAGTATAGAGTGTATAGAGGGTTATAGTATAGAGTGTATATAGGTGTTATAGTATTAGAGTGTATATAGGTGTTATAGTATAAGAGTGTATATAGGGTTATAGTATATAGTGTATATAGGGTTATAGTATAGAGTGTATATAGGGTTATTGTATAGAGTGTATATAGGGTTATAGTATAGAGTGTATATAGGTGTTTATAGTATAGAGTATATATAGGTGTTATAGTATAGAGTGTATATAGGTGTTATAGTATAGAGTGTATATAGGGTTATAGTATAAAGTGTATATAGGGTTATAGTATAGAGTGTATATAGGTGTTATAGTATAGAGTGTATATAGGTGTTATAGTATAGAGTGTATATAGGGGTTATAGTATAGAGTGTATATAGGGTTATAGTATAGAGTGTATATAGGTGTTATAGTATAGAGTGTATATTAGGTGTTATAGTATAGAGTGTATATAGGGTTATAGTATAGAGTGTATATAGGGGTTATAGTATAGAGTGTATATAGGTGTTATAGTATAGAGTGTATATAGGGTTATAGTATAGAGTGTATATAGGGTTATAGTATAGAGTGTATATAGGTGTTATAGTATAGAGTGTATATAGGTGTTATAGTATAGAGTGTATATAGGGTTATAGTATATAGTGTATATAGGTATAGTATAGATTGTTAGGTGTTATAGTATAGAGTGTATATAGGTGTTATAGTATAGAGTGTATATAGGGTTATAGTATAGAGTGTATATAGGGTTATAGTATAGAGTGTATATAGGTGTTATAGTATAGAGTGTATATAGGTGTTATAGTATAGAGTGTATATAGGGTTATAGTATAGAGTGTATATAGGGTTATAGTATAGAGTGTGTATAGGTGTTATAGTATAGAGTGTATATAGGGGTTATAGTATAGAGTGTATATAGGGTTATAGTATAGAGTGTATATAGGTGTTATAGTATAGAGTGTGTATAGGTGTTATAGTATAGAGTGTATATAGGGTTATAGTATAGAGTGTATATAGGGTTATAGTATAGAGTGTATATAGGTGTTATAGTATAGAGTGTATATTAGGTGTTATAGTATAGAGTGTGTATAGGTGTTATAGTATAGAGTGTATATAGGTTTATAGTATAGAGTGTATATAGGGTTTTATGTATTAGAGTGTATATAGGTGTTATAGTATAGAGTGTATATAGGGTTATAGTATAGAGTGTATATAGGTGTTATGTTTAGAGTGTATTTAGGGTTATAGTATAGTGTATAATTGGTGTTTGTAGTATAGAGTGTATTTGGTGTTATAGTATAGAGTGGTGTATAGGTGTTATAGTATAGAGTGTATATAGGGTTATAGTATAGAGTGTATTAGGGTTATAGTATTGAGTGTATATAGGTGTTATAGTATAGAGTGTATATAGGGTTATAGTATAGAGTGTATATAGGGTTATAGTATAGAGTGTATATAGGTGTTATAGTATAGAGTGTATATAGGTGTTATAGTATAGAGTGTATATAGGGTTATAGTATATAGTGTATATAGGGTTATAGTATAGTTTGTATATAGGTGTTATAGTATAGAGTGTATATAGGTGTTATAGTATAGAGTGTATATAGGGTTATAGTATAGAGTGTATATAGGGTTTATAGTATAGAGTGTATATAGGTGTTATAGTATAGAGTGTATATAGGGTTATAGTATAGAGTGTATTTGGGTTATAGTATAGAGTGTATATAGGGTTATAGTATAGAGTGTTTATAGGTGTTATAGTTTAGAGTGTATAGAGGGTTATAGTATAGAGTGTATATAGGGTTATAGTATTAGTGTGTATATAGGGGTTATAGTATAGAGTGTATATAGGTGTTATAGTATAGAGTGTGTATTAGGTGTTTATAGTATAGAGTGTATATAGGGGTTATAGTATAGAGTGTATATAGGGTTATAGTATAGAGTGTATATAGGGTTATAGTATAGAGTGTATATAGGGGTTATAGTATAGAGTGTATATAGGTGTTATAGTATAGAGTGTATATAGGGTTATAGTATAGAGTTTACATAGGTGTTATAGTATAGAGTGTATATAGGGTTATAGTATAGAGTGTATATAGGGTTATAGTATAGAGTGTATATAGGGTTATAGTATAGAGTGTATATAGGTGTTATAGTATAGAGTGTATATAGGGTTATAGTATAGAGTTTATCATAGGTGTTATAGTATAGAGTGTATATAGGGTTATAGTATAGAGTGTATATAGGTGTTATAGTTTAGAGTATATATAGGTGTTATAGTATAGAGTGTATATAGGTGTTATAGTATAGAGTGTATATAGGGTTATAGTATAAGTGTATATAGGGTTATAGTATAGAGTGTATATAGGGTTATAGTATAGAGTGTATATAGGGTTATAGTATAGAGTGTATATAGGTGTTATAGTATAGAGTGTATATAGGTATTAGAGTATAGAGTGTATATAGGTGTTATAGTATAGAGTGTATATAGGGTTATAGTATAGAGTGTATATAGGGTTATAGTATAGAGTGTTATAGGTGTTATAGTATAGAGTGTATATAGGGTTATAGTATAGAGTGTATATAGGAGTTATAGTATAGATTGTATATAGGTGTTATAGTATAGAGTGTATATAGGTGTTATAGTATAGAGTGTATATAGGGTTATAGTATAGAGTGTATATAGGGTTATAGTATAGAGTGTATATAGGTGTTATAGTATAGAGTGTATATAGGTGTTATAGTATAGAGTGTATATAGGGTTATAGTATAGAGTGTATATAGGGTTATAGTTATAGAGTGTATATAGGTGTTATAGTATAGAGTGTATATAGGTGTTATAGTATAGAGTGTATATAGGGTTATAGTATAGAGTGTATATAGGTGTTATAGTATAGAGTGTGTATAGGTGTTATAGTATAGAGTGTATATAGGGTTATAGTATAGAGTGTATATAGGGTTATAGTATAGAGTGTATATAGGTGTTATAGTATAGAGTGTATAGGTGTTATAGTATAGGTGTGTATAGGTGTTATAGTATAGAGTGTATATAGGGTTATAGTATAGAGTGTATATAGGGTTATAGTATAGAGTGTATATAGGTGTTATAGTATAGAGTGTATATAGGGTTATAGTATAGAGTGTATATAGGGTTATAGTATAGAGTGTATATAGGGTTATAGTATAGAGTGTATATAGGGTTATAGTATAGAGTGTATATAGGTGTTATGGTATAGAGTGTATATAGGGTTATAGTATAGAGTATACATAGGTGTTATAGTATAGAGTGTATATAGGTGTTATAGTATAGAGTGTGTATCGGTGTTATAGTATAGAGTGTATATAGGGTTATAGTATAGAGTGTATATAGGGTTATAGTATAGAGTGTATATAGGTGTTATAGTATAGAGTGTATATAGGGTTTTAGTATAGAGTGTATATAGGGTTATAGTATAGAGAGTGTATATAGGCTTATAGTATAGAGTGTATATAGGTGTTATAGTATAAAGTGTATATAGGGTTATAGTATAGAGTATACATAGGTGTTATAGTATAGAGTGTATATAGGTGTTATAGTATAGAGTGTATATAGGGTTATAGTATAGAGTGTATATAGGTGTTATAGTATAGAGTGTATATAGGGTTATAGTATAGAGTGTATATAGGTGTTATAGTATAGAGTATATATAGGTGTTATAGTATAGAGTGTATATAGGTGTTATAGTATAAAGTGTATATAGGGTTATAGTATAAAGTGTATATAGGGTTATAGTATAGAGTGTATATAGGGTTATAGTATAGAGTGTATATAGGTTTATAGCATAGAGTGTATATAGGTGTTATAGTATAGAGTATATATAGGTATTATAGTATAGAGTGTATATAGGTGTTATAGTATAGAGTGTATATAGGGTTATAGTATAGAGTGTATATAGGGTTATAGTATAAAGTGTATATAGTGTTATAGTATAGAGTGTATATAGGTGTTATAGTATAGAGTGTATATAGGTGTTATAGTATAGAGTGTATATAGGGTTATAGTATAGAGTGTATATAGGTGTTATAGTATAGAGTGTATATAGGGTTATAGTATAAGTGTATATAGGGTTATAGTATAGAGTGTATATAGGGTTATAGTATAGAGTGTATATAGGGTTATAGTATAGAGTGTATATAGGTGTTATAGTATAGAGTGTATATAGGGTTATAGTATAGAGTGTATATAGGGTTATAGTATAGAGTGTATATAGGTGTTATAGTATAGAGTGTATATAGGTGTTATAGTATAGAGTGTATATAGGGTTATAGTATAGAGTGTATATAGGGTTATAGTATAGAGTGTATATAGGTGTTATAGTATAGAGTGTATATAGGTGTTATAGTATAAAGTGTATATAGGGTTATAGTATAAAGTGTATATAGGGTTATAGTATAGAGTGTATATAGGGTTATAGTATAGAGTGTATATAGGGTTATAGTATAGAGTGTATATAGGTCTTATAGTATAGAGTATATATAGGTGTTATAGTATAGAGTGTATATAGGGTTATAGTATAGAGTGTATATAGGGTTATAGTATAGAGTGTATATAGGTGTTATAGTATATGGTATATATAGGTGTTATAGTATAGAGTGTATATAGGTGTTATAGTATAGAGTGTATATAGGGGTTATAGTATAGAGTGTATATAGGGTCATAGTATAAAGTGTATATAGGGTTATAGTATAGAGTGTATATAGGTGTTATAGTATAGAGTGTATATAGGTGTTATAGTATAGAGTGTATATAGGGTTATAGTATAGAGTGTATATAGGTGTTATAGTATAGAGTGTATATAGGGTTATAGTTTAGAGTGTATATAGGTGTTATAGTATAGAGTGTATATAGGGTTATAGTATAGAGTGTATATAGGGTTATAGTATAAAGTGTATATAGGGTTATAGTATAGAGTGTATATAGGGTTAAAGTATAGAGTGTATATAGGGTTAATTATATAGAGTGTATATAGGTGTTATAGTATAGAGTGTATATAGGGTTATAGTATAGAGTGTATATAGGGTTATAGTATAGAGTGTATATAGGTGTTATAGTATAGAGTGTATATAGGGTTATAGTATAGAGTGTATATAGGGTTATAGTATAGAGTGTATATAGGTGTTATAGTATAGAGTGTATATAGGTGTTATAGTATAGAGTGTATATAGGGTTATAGTATAGAGTGTATAGAGGGTTATAGTATAGAGTGTATATAGGTGTTATAGTATAGAGTGTATATAGGTGTTATAGTATAAAGTGTATATAGGGTTATAGTATAAAGTGTATATAGGGTTATAGTATAGAGTGTATATAGGGTTATAGTATAGAGTGTATATAGGGTTATAGTATAGAGTGTATATAGGTGTTATAGTATAGAGTATATATAGGTGTTATAGTATAGAGTGTATATAGGTGTTATAGTATAGAGTGTATATAGGGTTATAGTATAAAGTGTATATAGGGTTATAGTATAGAGTGTATATAGGTGTTATAGTATAGAGTGTATATAGGTGTTATAGTATAGAGTGTATATAGGGTTATAGTATAGAGTGTATATAGGGTTATAGTATAGAGTGTATATAGGTGTTATAGTATAGAGTGTATATAGGTGTTATAGTATAGAGTGTATATAGGGTTATAGTATAGAGTGTATATAGGGTTATAGTATAGAGTGTATATAGGTGTTATAGTATAGAGTGTATATAGGGTTATAGTATAGAGTGTATATAGGGTTATAGTATAGAGTGTATATAGGTGTTATAGTATAGAGTGTATATAGGTGTTATAGTATTGAGTGTTATATAGGGTTATAGTATTTAGTGTATATAGGGTTATGTATAGATTGTATATAGGTGTTATAGTATAGAGTGTATATAGGTGTTATAGTATAGAGTGTATATAGGGTTATAGTATAGAGTGCATATAGGGTTATAGTATAGAGTGTATATAGGTGTTATAGTATAGAGTGTATATAGGTGTTATAGTATAGAGTGTATATAGGGTTATAGTATAGAGTGTATATAGGGTTATAGTATAGAGTGTGTATAGGTGTTATAGTATAGAGTGTATATAGGGTTATAGTATAGAGTGTATATAGGGTTATAGTATAGAGTGTATATAGGTGTTATCGTATAGAGTGTGTATAGGTGTTATAGTATAGAGTGTATATAGGGTTATAGTATAGAGTGTATATAGGGTTATAGTATAGAGTGTATATAGGTGTTATAGTATAGAGTGTATATAGGTGTTATAGTATAGAGTGTGTATAGGTGTTATAGTATAGAGTGTATATAGGTTTATAGTATAGAGTGTATATAGGGTTATAGTATAGAGTGTATATAGGTGTTATAGTATAGAGTGTATATAGGGTTATAGTATAGAGTGTATATAGGTGTTATAGTATAGAGTGTATATAGGGTTATAGTATAGAGTATACATAGGTGTTATAGTATAGAGTGTATATAGGGTTATAGTATAGAGTGTATATAGGGTTTATAGTATAGAGTGTATATAGGTGTTATAGTATAGAGTGTATATAGGGTTATAGTATAGAGTGTATATAGGGTTATAGTATAGAGTGTATATAGGTGTTATAGTATAGAGTGTATATAGGTGTTATAGTATAGAGTGTATATAGGGTTATAGTATATAGTGTATATAGGGTTATAGTATAGATTGTATATAGGTGTTATAGTATAGAGTGTATATAGGTGTTATAGTATAGAGTGTATATAGGGTTATAGTATAGAGTGTATATAGGGTTATAGTATAGAGTGTATATAGGTGTTATAGTATAGAGTGTATATAGGTGTTATAGTATAGAGTGTATATAGGGTTATAGTATAGAGTGTATATAGGGTTATAGTATAGAGTGTGTATAGGTGTTATAGTATAGAGTGTATATAGGGTTATAGTATAGAGTGTATATAGGGTTATAGTATAGAGTGTATATAGGTGTTATAGTATAGAGTGTATATAGGTGTTATAGTATAGAGTGTGTATAGGTGTTATAGTATAGAGTGTATATAGGGTTATAGTATAGAGTGTATATAGGGTTATAGTATAGAGTGTATATAGGGTTATAGTATAGAGTGTATATAGGGTTATAGTATAGAGTGTATATAGGTGTTATAGTATAGAGTGTATATAGGGTTATAGTATAGAGTATACATAGGTGTTATAGTATAGAGTGTATATAGGGTTATAGTATAGAGTGTATATAGGGTTATAGTATAGAGTGTATATAGGGTTATAGTATAGAGTGTATATAGGTGTTATAGTATAGAGTGTATATAGGGTTATAGTATAGAGTATACATAGGTGTTATAGTATAGAGTGTATATAGGGTTATAGTATAGAGTGTATATAGGTGTTATAGTATAGAGTATATATAGGTGTTATAGTATAGAGTGTATATAGGTGTTATAGTATAAGTGTATATAGGGTTATAGAATAAGTGTATATAGGGTTATAGTATAGAGTGTATATAGGGTTATAGTATAGAGTGTATATAGGGTTATAGTATAGAGTGTATATAGGTGTTATAGTATAGAGTATATATAGGTATTAGAGTATAGAGTGTATATAGGTGTTATAGTATAGAGTGTATATAGGGTTATAGTATAGAGTGTATATAGGGTTATAGTATAAAGTGTATATAGGGTTATAGTATAGAGTGTATATAGGTGTTATAGTATAGAGTGTATATAGGTGTTATAGTATAGAGTGTATATAGGGTTATAGGTATAGAGTGTATATAGGAGTTATAGTATAGAGTGTATAGAGGGTTATAGTATAGAGTGTATATAGGGTTATAGTATAAAGTGTATATAGGGTTATAGTATAGAGTGTATATAGGGTTATAGTATAGAGTGTATATAGGGTTATAGTATACAGTGTATATAGGTGTTATAGTATAGAGTGTATATAGGTGTTATAGTATAGAGTGTATATAGGGTTATAGTATAGAATGTATATAGGGTTATAGTATAGAGTGTGTATTAGTGTTATAGTATAGAGTGTATATAGGGTTATAGTATAGAGTGTATATAGGTGTTATAGTATAGAGTGTATATAGGTGTTATAGTATAGAGTGTATATAGGGTTATAGTTTAGAGTGTATATAGGGTTATAGTATAGAGTGTATATAGGTGTTATAGTATAGAGTGTATATAGGGTTATAGTATAGAGTGTATATAGGGTTATAGTATAGAGTGTATATAGGTGTTATAGTATAGAGTGTATATAGGTGTTATAGTATAGAGTGTATATAGGGTTATAGTATAGAGTGTATATAGGGTTATAGTATAGAGTGTATATAGGTGTTATAGTATAGAGTGTATATAGGTGTTATAGTATAGAGTGTATATAGGGTTATAGTATAGAGTGTATATAGGGTTATAGTATAGAGTGTATATAGGTGTTATAGTATAGAGTGTATATAGGTGTTATAGTATAGAGTGTATATAGGGTTATAGTATAGTGTATATAGGGTTATATATAGTTGTATTAGGTGTTATAGTATAGAGTGTATATAGGTGTTATAGTATAGAGTGTATATAGGGTTATAGTTTAGAGTGTATATAGGGTTATAGTATAGAGTGTATATAGGTGTTATAGTATAGAGTGTATATAGGTGTTATAGTATAGAGTGTATATAGGGTTATAGTATAGAGTGTATATAGGGTTATAGTATAGAGTGTGTATAGGTGTTATTGTATAGAGTGTATATAGGGTTATAGTATAGAGTGTATATAGGGTTATAGTATAGAGTGTATATAGGTGTTATCGTATAGAGTGTGTATAGGTGTTATAGTATAGAGTGTATATAGGGTTATAGTATAGAGTGTATATAGGGTTATAGTATAGAGTGTATATAGGTGTTATAGTATAGAGTGTATATAGGTGTTATAGTATAGAGTGTGTATAGGTGTTATAGTATAGAGTGTATATAGGTTTATAGTATAGAGTGTATATAGGGTTATAGTATAGAGTGTATATAGGTGTTATAGTATAGAGTGTATATAGGGTTATAGTATAGAGTGTATATAGGTGTTATAGTATAGAGTGTATATAGGGTTATAGTATAGAGTATACATAGGTGTTATAGTATAGAGTGTATATAGGGTTATAGTATAGAGTGTATATAGGGTTATAGTATAGAGTGTATATAGGTGTTATAGTATAGAGTGTATATAGGGTTATAGTATAGAGTGTATATGGGGTTATAGTATAGAGTGTATATAGGTGTTATAGTATAGAGTGTATATAGGTGTTATAGTATAGAGTGTATATAGGGTTATAGTATAGTGTATATAGGGTTATAGTATAGATTGTATATAGGTGTTATAGTATAGAGTGTATATAGGTGTTATAGTATAGAGTGTATATAGGGTTATAGTATAGAGTGTATATAGGGTTATAGTATAGAGTGTATATAGGTGTTATAGTATAGAGTGTATATAGGTGTTATAGTATAGAGTGTATATAGGGTTATAGTATAGAGTGTATATAGGGTTATAGTATAGAGTGTGTATAGGTGTTATAGTATAGAGTGTATATAGGGTTATAGTATAGAGTGTATATAGGTGTTATAGTATAGAGTGTATATAGGTGTTATAGTATAGAGTGTATATAGGTGTTATAGTATAGAGTGTGTATAGGTGTTATAGTATAGAGTGTATATAGGGTTATAGTATAGAGTGTATATAGGGTTATAGTATAGAGTGTATATAGGGTTATAGTATAGAGTGTATATAGGGTTATAGTATAGAGTGTATATAGGTGTTATAGTATAGAGTGTATATAGGGTTATAGTATAGAGTATACATAGGTGTTATAGTATAGAGTGTATATAGGGTTATAGTATAGAGTGTATATAGGGGTTATAGTATAGAGTGTATATAGGGTTATAGTATAGAGTGTATATAGGTGTTATAGTATAGAGTGTATATATGGTTATAATATAGAGTATACATAGGTGTTATAGTATAGAGTGTATATAGGGTTATAGTATAGAGTGTATATAGGTGTTATAGTATAGAGTATATATAGGTGTTATAGTATAGAGTGTATATAGGTGTTATAGTATAAAGTGTATATAGGGTTATAGAATAAAGTGTATATAGGGTTATAGTATAGAGTGTATATAGGGTTATAGTATAGAGTGTATATAGGGTTATAGTATAGAGTGTATATAGGTGTTATAGTATAGAGTATATATAGGTATTAGAGTATAGAGTGTATATAGGTGTTATAGTATAGAGTGTATATAGGGTTATAGTATAGAGTGTATATAGGGGTTATAGTATAAAGTGTATATAGGGTTATAGTATAGAGTGTATATAGGTGTTATAGTATAGAGTGTATATAGGTGTTATAGTATAGAGTGTATATAGGGTTATAGTATAGAGTGTATATAGGAGTTATAGTATAGAGTGTATAGAGGGTTATAGTATAGAGTGTATATAGGGTTATAGTATAAAGTGTATATAGGGTTATAGTATAGAGTGTATATAGGGTTATAGTATAGAGTGTATATAGGGTTATAGTATACAGTGTATATAGGTGTTATAGTATAGAGTGTATATAGGTGTTATAGTATAGAGTGTATATAGGGTTATAGTATAGAATGTATATAGGGTTATAGTATAGAGTGTGTATAAGTGTTATAGTATAGAGTGTATATAGGGTTATAGTATAGAGTGTATATAGGTGTTATAGTATAGAGTGTATATAGGTGTTATAGTATAGAGTGTATATAGGGTTATAGTATAGAGTGTATATAGGGTTATAGTATAGAGTGTATATAGGTGTTATAGTATAGAGTGTATATAGGGTTATAGTATAGAGTGTATATAGGGTTATAGTATAGATTGTATATAGGTGTTATAGTATAGAGTGTATATAGGTGTTATAGTATAGAGTGTATATAGGGTTATAGTATAGAGTGTATATAGGGTTATAGTATAGAGTGTATATAGGTGTTATAGTATAGAGTGTATATAGGTGTTATAGTATAGAGTGTATATAGGGTTATAGTATAGAGTGTATATAGGGTTATAGTATAGAGTGTGTATAGGTGTTATAGTATAGAGTGTATATAGGGTTATAGTATAGAGTGTATATAGGGTTATAGTATAGAGTGTATATAGGTGTTATCGTATAGAGTGTATATAGGGTTATAGTATAGAGTGTATATAGGGTTATAGTATAGAGTGTATATAGGGTTATAGTATAGAGTGTATATAGGGTAATAGTATAGAGTGTATATAGGTGTTATGGTATAGAGTGTATATAGGGTTATAGTATAGAGTATAATAGGTGTTATAGTATAGAGTGTATATAGGTGTTATAGTATAGAGTGTGTATAGGTGTTATAGTATAGAGTGTATATAGGGTTATAGTATAGAGTGTATATAGGGTTATAGTATAGATTGTATATAGGTGTTATAGTATAGAGTGTATATAGGTGTTATAGTATAGAGTGTATATAGGGTTATAGTATAGAGTGTATATAGGGTTATAGTATAGATTGTATATAGGTGTTATAGTATAGAGTGTATATAGGTGTTATAGTATAGAGTGTATATAGGGTTATAGTATAGAGTGTATATAGGGTTATAGTATAGAGTGTATATAGGTGTTATAGTATAGAGTGTATATAGGTGTTATAGTATAGAGTGTGTATAGGTGTTATAGTATAGAGTGTATATAGGGTTATAGAAGAGAGTGTATATAGGGTTATAGTATAGAGTGTATACAGGTGTTATAGTATAGAGTGTATATAGGGTTATAGTATAGAGTGTATATAGGGTTTTAGTATAGAGTGTATATAGGGTTATAGTATAGAGTGTATATAGGCTTATAGTATAGAGTGTATATAGGTGTTATAGTATAGAGTGTATATAGGGTTATAGTATAGAGTATACATAGGTGTTATAGTATAGAGTGTATATAGGTGTTATAGTATAGAGTGTATATAGGGTTATAGTATAGAGTGTATATAGGTGTTATAGTATAGAGTGTATATAGGGTTATAGTATAGAGTGTATATAGGTGTTACAGTATAGAGTATATATAGGTGTTATAGTATAGAGTGTATATAGGTGTTATAGTATAAAGTGTATATAGGGTTATAGTATAAAGTGTATATAGGGTTATAGTATAGAGTGTATATAGGGTTATAGTATAGAGTGTATATAGGTTTATAGTATAGAGTGTATATAGGTGTTATAGTATAGAGTATATATAGGTATTATAGTATAGAGTGTATATAGGTGTTATAGTATAGAGTGTATATAGGGTTATAGTATAGAGTGTATATAGGGTTATACTATAAAGTGTATATAGTGTTATAGTATAGAGTGTATATAGGTGTTATAGTATAGAGTGTATATAGGTGTTATAGTATAGAGTGTATATAGGGTTATAGTATAGAGTGTATATAGGTGTTATAGTATAGAGTGTATATAGGGTTATAGTATAAAGTGTATATAGGGTTATAGTATAGAGTGTATATAGGGTTATAGTATAGAGTGTATATAGGGTTATAGTATAGAGTGTATATAGGTGTTATAGTATAGAGTGTATATAGGGTTATAGTATAGAGTGTATATAGGGTTATAGTATAGAGTGTATATAGGTGTTATAGTATAGAGTGTATATAGGGTTATAGTATAGAGTGTATATAGGGTTATAGTATAGAGTGTATATAGGTGTTATAGTATAGAGTGTATATAGGTGTTATAGTATAGAGTGTATATAGGGTTATAGTATAGAGTGTATATAGGGTTATAGTATAGAGTGTATATAGGTGTTATAGTATAGAGTGTATATAGGTGTTATAGTATAAAGTGTATATAGGGTTATAGTATAAAGTGTATATAGGGTTATAGTATAGAGTGTATATAGGGTTATAGTATAGAGTGTATATAGGGTTATAGTATAGAGTGTATATAGGTCTTATAGTATAGAGTATATATAGGTGTTATAGTATAGAGTGTATATAGGGTTATAGTATAAAGTGTATATAGGGTTATAGTATAGAGTGTATATAGGTGTTATAGTATATGGTATATATAGGTGTTATAGTATAGAGTGTATATAGGTGTTATAGTATAGAGTGTATATAGGGTTATAGTATAGAGTGTATATAGGGTTCATAGTATAAAGTGTATATAGGGTTATAGTATAGAGTGTATATAGGTGTTATAGTATAGAGTGTATATAGGTGTTATAGTATAGAGTGTATATAGGGTTATAGTATAGAGTGTATATAGGTGTTATAGTATAGAGTGTATATAGGGTTATAGTATAGAGTGTATATAGGGTTATAGTATAAAGTGTATATAGGGTTATAGTATAGAGTGTATATAGGGTTATAGTATAGAGTGTATATAGGGTTTAGTATTAGAGTGTATATAGGTGTTATAGTATAGAGTGTATATAGGGTTATAGTATAGAGTGTATATAGGGTTATAGTATAGAGTGTATATAGGTGTTATAGTATAGAGTGTATATAGGGTTATAGTATAGAGTGTATATAGGGTTATAGTATAGAGTGTATATAGGGTTATAGTATAGAGTGTATATAGGGTTATAGTATAGAGTGTATATAGGGTTATAGTATAGAGTGTATATAGGGTTATAGTATAGAGTGTATATAGGGTTATAGTATAGAGTGTATATAGGTGTTATAGTATAGAGTGTATATAGGGTTATAGTATAGAGTGTATAGAGGGTTATAGTATAGAGTGTATATAGGTGTTATAGTATAGAGTGTATATAGGTGTTTTAGTATAAAGTGTATATAGGGTTATAGTATAAAGTGTATATAGGGTTATAGTATAGATGTATATAGGGTTTATAGTATAGAAGTGTATATAGGGTTATAGTATAGAGTGTATATAGGTGTTATAGTATAGAGTATATATAGGTGTTATAGTATAGAGTGTATATAGGTGTTATAGTATAGAGTGTATATAGGGTTATAGTATAAAGTGTATATAGGGTTATAGTATAAAGTGTATATACGGTTATAGTATAGAGTGTATATAGGGTTATAGTATAGAGTGTATATAGGGTTATAGTATAGAGTGTATATAGGTGTTATAGTATAGAGTGTATATAGGGTTATAGTATAGAGTGTATAGAGGGTTATAGTATAGAGTGTATATAGGTGTTATAGTATAGAGTGTATATAGGTGTTATAGTATAAAGTGTATATAGGGTTATAGTATAGAGTGTATATAGGGTTATAGTATAGAGTGTATATAGGGTTATAGTATAGAGTGTATATAGGTGTTATAGTATAGAGTATATATAGGTGTTATAGTATAGAGTGTATATAGGTGTTATAGTATAGAGTGTATATAGGGTTATAGTATAGAGGGTATATAGGGTTATAGTATAAAGTGTATATAGGGTTATAATATAGAGTGTATATAGGTGTTATAGTATAGAGTGTATATAGGTGTTATAGTATAGAGTGTATATAGGGTTATAGTATAGAGTGTATATAGGTGTTATAGTATAGAGTGTATATAGGTGTTATAGTATAGAGTGTATATAGGGTTATAGTATAAAGTGTATATAGGGTTATAGTATAGAGTGTATATAGGGTTATAGTATAGAGTGTATATAGGGTTATAGTATAGAGTGTATATAGGTGTTATAGTATAGAGTGTGTATAGGTGTTATAGTATAGAGTGTATATAGGGTTATAGTATAGAGTGTATATAGGGTTATAGTATAGAGTGTATATAGGTGTTATAGTATAGAGTGTATATAGGTGTTATAGTATAGAGTGTATATAGGGTTATAGTATAGAGTGTATATAGGGTTATAGTATAGAGTGTATATAGGTGTTATAGTATAGAGTGTATATAGGTGTTATAGTATAAAGTGTATATAGGGTTATAGTATAAGTGTATATAGGGTTATAGTATAGAGTGTATATAGGGTTATAGTATAGAGTGTATATAGGGTTATAGTATAGAGTGTATATAGGTCTTATAGTATAGAGTATATATAGGTGTTATAGTATAGAGTGTATATAGGGTTATAGTATACAGTGTATATAGGGTTATAGTATAGAGTGTATATAGGTGTTATAGTATATGGTATATATAGGTGTTATAGTATAGAGTGTATATAGGTGTTATAGTATAGAGTGTATATAGGGTTATAGTATAGAGTGTATATAGGGTCATAGAATAAGTGAATATAGGGGTATAGTATAGAGTGTATATAGGTGTTATAGTATAGAGTGTATATAGGTGTTATAGTATAGAGTGTATATAGGGTTATAGTATAGAGTGTATATAGGTGTTATAGTATAGAGTGTATATAGGGTTATAGTATAGAGTGTATATAGGGTTATAGTATAAAGTGTATATAGGGTTATAGTATAGAGTGTATATAGGGTTAAAGTATAGAGTGTATATAGGGTTAATTATATAGAGTGTATATAGGTGTTATAGTATAGAGTGTATATAGGGTTATAGTATAGAGTGTATATAGGGTTATAGTATAGAGTGTATATAGGTGTTATAGTATAGAGTGTATATAGGGTTATAGTATAGAGTGTATATAGGGTTATAGTATAGAGTGTATATAGGGTTATAGTATAGAGTGTATATAGGGTTATAGTATAGAGTGTATATAGGGTTATAGTATTAGAGTGTATATAGGGTTATAGTATAGAGTGTATATAGGGTTATAGTATAGAGTGTATATAGGTGTTATAGTATAGAAGTGTATATAGGGTTATAGTATAGAGTGTATATAGGGTTATAGTATAGAGTGTATATAGGTGTTATAGTATAGAGTGTATATAGGTGTTATAGTATAAAGTGTATATAGGGTTATAGTATAAAGTGTATATAGGGTTATAGTATAGAGTGTATATAGGGTTATAGTATAGAGTGTATATAGGGTTATAGTATAGAGTGTATATAGGTGTTATAGTATAGAGTGTATATAGGTGTTATAGTATAGAGTGTATATAGGTGTTATAGTATAGAGTGTATATAGGGTTATAGTATAGAGTGTATATAGGGTTATAGTATAAAGTGTATATACGGGTTATAGTATAGAGTGTATATAGGGTTATAGTATAGAGTGTATATAGGGTTATAGTATAGAGTGTATATAGGTGTTATAGTATAGAGTGTATATAGGTGTTATAGTATAGAGTGTATAGAGGGTTATAGTATAGAGTGTATATAGGGTTATAGTATAGAGTGTATATAGTGTTATAGTATAGAGTGTATATAGGGTTATAGTATAGAGTGTATATAGGGGTTATAGTATAGAGTGTATATAGGGTTATAGTATAGAGTGTATATAGGTGTTATAGTATAGAGTATATAGGTGTTATAGTATAGAGTGTATATAGGTGTTATAGTATAGAGTGTATATAGGGTTATAGTATAGAGGGTATATAGGGTTATAAGTATAAAGTGGTATATAGGGTTTATAAGTATAGAGTGTATATAGGTGTTATAGTATAGAGTGTATATAGGTGTTATAGTATAGAGTGTATATAGGGTTATAGTATAGAGTGTATATAGGTGTTATAGTAGAGTGTTATAGGGTATAGTATAGAGTGTATATAGGGTTATAGTATAAGTGTATATAGGGTTATAGTATAGAGTGTATATAGGGTTATAGTATAGAGTGTATATAGGGTTATAGTATAGAGTGTATATAGGTGTTATAGTATAGAGTGTGTATAGGTGTTATAGTATAGAGTGTATATAGGGTTATAGTATAGAGTGTATATAGGGTTATAGTATAGAGTGTATATAGGTGTTATAGTATAGAGTGTATATAGGTGTTATAGTATAGAGTGTGTATAGGTGTTATAGTATAGAGTGTATATAGGGTTATAGTATAGAGTGTATATAGGGTTATAGTATAGAGTGTATATAGGTGTTATAGTAAGAGTGTATATAGGGTTATAGTATAGATGTATATAGGGTTTTAGTATAGAGTGTATATAGGGTTATAGTATAGAGTGTATATAGGCTTATAGTATAGAGTGTATATAGGTGTTATAGTATAGAGTGTATATAGGGTTATAGTATAGAGTATACATAGGTGTTATAGTATAGAGTGTATATAGGTGTTATAGTATAGAGTGTATATAGGGTTATAGTATAGAGTGTATATAGGTGTTATAGTATAGAGTGTATATAGGGTTATAGTATAGAGTGTATATAGGTGTTGTAGTATAGAGTATATATAGGAGTTATAGTATAGAGTGTATATAGGTGTTATAGTATAAAGTGTATATAGGGTTATAGTATAAAGTGTATATAGGGTTAAAGTATAGAGTGTATATAGGGTTATAGTATAGAGTGTATATAGGTTTATAGTATAGAGTGTATATAGGTGTTATAGTATAGAGTATATATAGGTATTATAGTATAGAGTGTATATAGGTGTTATAGTATAGAGTGTATATAGGGTTATAGTATAGAGTGTATATAGGGTTATAGTATAAAGTGTATATAGTGTTATAGTATAGAGTGTATATAGGTGTTATAGTATAGAGTGTATATAGGTGTTATAGTATAGAGTGTATATAGGGTTATAGTATAGAGTGTATATAGGTGTTATAGTATAGAGTGTATATAGGGTTATAGTATAGAGTGTATATAGGTGTTATAGTATAGAGTATATATAGGTGTTATAGTATAGAGTGTATATAGGTGTTATAGTATAAAGTGTATATAGGGTTATAGTATAAAGTGTATATAGGGTTATAGTATAGAGTGTATAGGGTTATAGTATAGAGTGTATATAGGTTTATAGTATAGAGTGTATATAGGTGTTATAGTATAGAGTTATATAGGTGTTATAGTATAGAGTGTATATAGGTGTTATAGTATAGAGTGGTATATAGGGTTATAGTATAGAGTGTATATAGGGTTATACTATAAAGTGTATATAGTGTTATAGTATAGAGTGTATATAGGTGTTATAGTATAGAGTGTATATAGGTGTTATAGTATAGAGTGTATATAGGGTTATAGTATAGAGTGTATATAGGTGTTTATAGTATAGAGTGTATATAGGGTTATAGTATAAAGTGTATATAGGGTTATAGTATAGAGTGTATATAGGGTTATAGTATAGAGTGTATATAGGGTTACAGTATAGAGTGTATATAGGTGTTATAGTATAGAGTGTATATAGGGTTATAGTATAGAGTGTATATAGGGTTATAGTATAGAGTGTATATAGGTGTTATAGTATAGAGTGTATATAGGGTTATAGTATAGAGTGTATATAGGGTTATAGTATAGAGTGTATATAGGTGTTATAGTATAGAGTGTATATAGGTGTTATAGTATAGAGTGTATATAGGGTTTATAGTATAGAGTGTATATAGGGTTATAGTATAGAGTGTATATAGGTGTTATAGTATAGAGTGTATATAGGTGTTATAGTATAAAGTGTATATAGGGTTATAGTATAAAGTGTATATAGGGTTATAGTATAGAGTGTATATAGGGTTATAGTATAGAGTGTATATAGGGTGTATAGTATAGAGTGTATATAGGTCTTATAGTATAGAGTATATATAGGTGTTATAGTATAGAGTGTATATAGGGTTATAGTATAGAGTGTATATATGGGTTATAGTATAGAGTGTATATAGGTGTTATAGTATATGGTATATATAGGTGTTATAGTATAGAGTGTATATAGGTGTTATAGTATAGAGTGTATATAGGGTTATAGTATAGAGTGTATATAGGGTCATAGTATAAAGTGAATATAGGGGTATAGTATAGAGTGTATATAGGTGTTATAGTATAGAGTGTATATAGGTGTTATAGTATAGAGTGTATATAGGGTTATAGTATAGAGTGTATATAGGTGTTATAGTATAGAGTGTATATAGGGTTATAGTATAGAGTGTATATAGGGTTATAGTATAAAGTGTATATAGGGTTATAGTATAGAGTGTATATAGGGTTAAAGTATAGAGTGTATATAGGGTTAATTATATAGAGTGTATATAGGTGTTATAGTATAGAGTGTATATAGGGTTATAGTATAGAGTGTATATAGGGTTATAGTATAGAGTGTATATAGGTGTTATAGTATAGAGTGTATATAGGGTTATAGTATAGAGTGTATATAGGGTTATAGTATAGAGTGTATATAGGTGTTATAGTATAGAGTGTATATAGGTGTTATAGTATAGAGTGTATATAGGGTTATAGTATAGAGTGTATAGAGGGTTATAGTATAGAGTGTATATAGGTGTTATAGTATAGAGTGTATATAGGTGTTATAGTATAAAGTGTATATAGGGTTATAGTATAAAGTGTATATAGGGTTATAGTATAGAGTGTATATAGGGTTATAGTATAGAGTGTATATAGGGTTATAGTATAGAGTGTATATAGGTGTTATAGTATAGAGTATATATAGGTGTTATAGTATAGAGTGTATATAGGTGTTATAGTATAGAGTGTATATAGGGTTATAGTATAAAGTGTATATAGGGTTATAGTATAAAGTGTATATAGGGTTATAGTATAGAGTGTATATAGGTGTTATAGTATAGAGTGTATATAGGTGTTATAGTATAGAGTGTATATAGGGTTATAGTATAGAGTGTATATAGGTGTTATAGTATAGAGTGTATATAGGGTTATAGTATAGAGTGTATATAGGGTTATAGTATAGAGTGTATATAGGTGTTATAGTATAGAGTATATATAGGTGTTATAGTATAGAGTGTATATAGGTGTTATAGTATAAAGTGTATATAGGGTTATAGTATAGAGTGTATATAGGGTTATAGTATAGAGTGTATATAGGGTTATAGTATAGAGTGTATATAGGTTTTATAGTATAGAGTATATATAGGTGTTATAGTATAGAGTGTATATAGGTGTTATAGTATAGAGTGTATATAGGGTTATAGTATAGAGGGTATATAGGGTTATAGTATAAAGTGTATATAGGGTTATAATATAGAGTGTATATAGGTGTTATAGTATAGAGTGTATATAGGTGTTATAGTATAGAGTGTATATAGGGTTATAGTATAGAGTGTATATAGGTGTTATAGTATAGAGTGTATATAGGGTTATAGTATAGAGTGTATATAGGGTTATAGTATAAAGTGTATATAGGGTTATAGTATAGAGTGTATATAGGGTTATAGTATAGAGTGTATATAGGGTTATAGTATAGAGTGTATATAGGTGTTATAGTATAGAGTGTGTATAGGTGTTATAGTATAGAGTGTATATAGGGTTATAGTATAGAGTGTATATAGGGTTATAGTATAGAGTGTATATAGGTGTTATAGTATAGAGTGTATATAGGTGTTATAGTATAGAGTGTGTATAGGTGTTATAGTATAGAGTGTATATAGGGTTATAGTATAGAGTGTATATAGGGTTATAGTATAGAGTGTATATAGGTGTTATAGTATAGAGTGTATATAGGGTTATAGTATAGAGTGTATATAGGGTTTTAGTATAGAGTGTATATAGGGTTATAGTATAGAGTGTATATAGGCTTATAGTATAGAGTGTATATAGGTGTTATAGTATAGAGTGTATATAGGGTTATAGTATAGAGTATACATAGGTGTTATAGTATAGAGTGTATATAGGTGTTATAGTATAGAGTGTATATAGGGTTATAGTATAGAGTGTATATAGGTGTTATAGTATAGAGTGTATATAGGGTTATAGTATAGAGTGTATATAGGTGTTGTAGTATAGAGTATATATAGGTGTTATAGTATAGAGTGTATATAGGTGTTATAGTATAAAGTGTATATAGGGTTATAGTATAAAGTGTATATAGGGTTAAAGTATAGAGTGTATATAGGGTTATAGTATAGAGTGTATATAGGTTTATAGTATAGAGTGTATATAGGTGTTATAGTATAGAGTATATATAGGTATTATAGTATAGAGTGTATATAGGTGTTATAGTATAGAGTGTATATAGGGTTATAGTATAGAGTGTATATAGGGTTATAGTATAAAGTGTATATAGTGTTATAGTATAGAGTGTATATAGGTGTTATAGTATAGAGTGTATATAGGTGTTATAGTATAGAGTGTATATAGGGTTATAGTACAGAGTGTATATAGGTGTTATAGTATAGAGTGTATATAGGGTTATAGTATAAAGTGTATATAGGGTTATAGTATAGAGTGTATATAGGGTTATAGTATAGAGTGTATATAGGGTTATAGTATAGAGTGTATATAGGTGTTATAGTATAGAGTGTATATAGGGTTATAGTATAGAGTGTATATAGGGTTATAGTATAGAGTGTATATAGGTGTTATAGTATAGAGTGTATATAGGGTTATAGTATAGAGTGTATATAGGGTTATAGTATAGAGTGTATATAGGTGTTATAGTATAGAGTGTATATTGGTGTTATAGTATAGAGTGTATATAGGGTTATAGTATAGAGTGTATATAGGGTTATAGTATAGAGTGTATATAGGTGTTATAGTATAGAGTGTATATAGGTGTTATAGTATAAAGTGTATATAGGGTTATAGTATAAAGTGTATATAGGGTTATAGTATAGAGTGTATATAGGGTTATAGTATAGAGTGTATATAGGGTTATAGTATAGAGTGTATATAGGTCTTATAGTATAGAGTATATATAGGTGTTATAGTATAGAGTGTATATAGGGTTATAGTATAATAGTATAGAGTGTATATAGGGTTATAGTATAGAGTGTATATAGGTGTTATAGTATATGTTATATATAGGTGTTATAGTATAGAGTGTATATAGGTGTTATAGTATATGGTATATATAGGTGTTATAGTATAGAGTGTATATAGGTGTTATAGTATAGAGTGTATATAGGGTTATAGTATAGAGTGTATATAGGGTCATAGTATAAAGTGTATATAGGGTTATAGTATAGAGTGTATATAGGTGTTATAGTATAGAGTGTATATAGGTGTTATAGTATAGAGTGTATATAGGGTTATAGTATAGAGTGTATATAGGTGTTATAGTATAGAGTGTATATAGGGTTATAGTATAGAGTGTATATAGGGTTATAGTATAAAGTGTATATAGGGTTATAGTATAGAGTGTATATAGGGTTAAAGTATAGAGTGTATATAGGGTTAATTATATAGAGTGTATATAGGTGTTATAGTATAGAGTGTATATAGGGTTATAGTATAGAGTGCATATAGGGTTATAGTATAGAGTGTATATAGGTGTTATAGTATAGAGTGTATATAGGGTTATAGTATAGAGTGTATATAGGGTTATAGTATAGAGTGTATATAGGTGTTATAGTATAGAGTGTATATAGGTGTTATAGTATAGAGTGTATATAGGGTTATAGTATAGAGTGTATAGAGGGTTATAGTATAGAGTGTATATAGGTGTTATAGTATAGAGTGTATATAGGTGTTATAGTATAAAGTGTATATAGGGTTATAGTATAAAGTGTATATAGGGTTATAGTATAGAGTGTATATAGGGATATAGTATAGAGTGTATATAGGGTTATAGTATAGAGTGTATATAGGTGTTATAGTATAGAGTATATATAGGTGTTATAGTATAGAGTGTATATAGGTGTTATAGTATAGAGTGTATATAGGGTTATAGTATAAAGTGTATATAGGGTTATAGTATAAAGTGTATATAGGGTTATAGTATAAAGTGTATATAGTGTTAAAGTATAGAGTGTATATAGGTGTTATAGTATAGAGTGTATATAGGTGTTATAGTATAGAGTGTATATAGGGTTATAGTATAGAGTGTATATAGGTGTTATAGTATAGAGTGTATATAGGGTTATAGTATAGAGTGTATATAGGGTTATAGTATAAAGTGTATATAGGGTTATAGTATAGAGTGTATATAGGGTTATAGTATAGAGTGTATATAGGGTTATAGTATAGAGTGTATATAGGGTTATAGTATAGAGTATATATAGGTGTTATAGTATAGAGTGTATATAGGTGTTATAGTATAGAGTGTATATAGGGTTATAGTATAAAGTGTATATAGGGTTATAGTATAGAGTGTATATAGGGTTATAGTATAGAGTGTATATAGGGTTATAGTATAAAGTGTATATAGGGTTATAGTATAGAGTGTATATAGGGTTATAGTATAGAGTGTATATAGGGTTATAGTATAGAGTGTATATAGGGTTATAGTATAGAGTGTATATAGGTGTTATAGTATAAAGTGTATATAGGGTTATAGTATAGAATGTATATAGGGTTATAGTATAGAGTGTATATAGGGTTATAGTATAGAGTGTATATAGGGTTATAGTATAAAGTGTATATAGGGTTATAGTATAGAGTGTATATAGGTGTTATAGTATAGAGTGTATATAGGGTTATAGTATAAAGTGTATATAGGGTTATAGTATAGAGTGTATATAGGGTTATAGTATAAAGTGTATATAGGGTTATAGTATAGAGTGTATATAGGGTTATAGTATAGAGTGTATATACGGTTATAGTATAGAGTGTATATAGGGTTATAGTATAGAGTGTATATAGGTGTTATAGTATAGAGTGTATATAGGTGTTATAGTATAGAGTGTATATAGGGTTATAGTATAAAGTGTATATAGGGTTATAGTATAGAGTGTATATAGGGTTATAGTATAGAGTGTATATAGGGTTATAGTATAGAGTGTATATAGGGTTATAGTATAGAGTGTATATAGGTGTTATAGTATAGAGTGTATATAGGTGTTATAGTATAGAGTGTATATCGGTGTTATAGTATAGAGTGTATATAGGTGTTATAGTATAGAGTGTATATCGGTGTTATAGTATAGAGTGTATATAGGTGTTATAGTATAGAGTGTATATAGGTGTTATAGTATAGAGTGTATATAGGGTTATAGTATAAAGTGTATATAGGGTTATAGTATAGAGTGTATATAGGGTTATAGTATAGAGTGTATATAGGGTTATAGTATAGAGTGTATATAGGGTTATAGTATAGAGTGTATATAGGTGTTATAGTATAGAGTGTATATAGGTGTTATAGTATAGAGTGTATATCGGTGTTATAGTATAGAGTGTATATAGGTGTTATAGTATAGAGGGTATCGGTGTTATAGTATAGAGAGTATATAGGTGTTATAGTATAGAGTGTATGTACGTGTTATAGTATAGAGTGTATATAGGGTTATAGTATTGAGTGTATATAGGTGTTATAGTATAGAGTGTATATAGGTGTTATAGTATAGAGTGTATATAGGGTTATAGTATAGAGTGTATATAGGGTTATAGTATAGAGTGTATATAGGGTTATAGTATAGAGTGTATATAGGTGTTATGGTATAGAGTGTATATAGGTGTTATAGTATAGAGTGTATATAGGTGTTATAGTATAGAGTGTATATAGGTGTTATAGTATAGAGTGTATATCGGTGTTATTGTATAGAGTATATATAGGTGTTATAGTATAGAGTGTATGTAGGTGTTATAGTATAGAGTGTATATAGTGTTATAGTATAGAGTGTATATAGGGTTATAGTATAGAGTATATATAGGGTTATAGTATAGAGTGTATATAGGTGTTATAGTATAGAGTGTATATAGGGTTATAGTATAGAGTGTATATAGGTGTTATAGTATAGAGTGTATATAGGGTTATAGTATAGAGTATACATAGGTGTTATAGTATAGAGTGTATATGGGTGTTATAGTATAGAGTGTATATAGGGTTATAGTATAGAGTGTATATAGCTGTTATAGTATAGAGTGTATATAGGGTTATAGTATAGAGTGTATATAGGTGTTATAGTATAGAGTATATATAGGTGTTATAGTATAGAGTGTATATAGGTGTTATAGTATAAAGTGTATATATGGTTATAGAATAAAGTGTATATAGGGTTATAGTATAGAGTGTATATAGTTTTATAGTATAGAGTGTATATAGGGTTATAGTATAGAGTGTATATAGGTGTTATAGTATAGAGTATATATAGGTGTTATAGTATAGAGTGTATATAGGGTTATAGTATAGAGTGTATATAGGGTTATAGTATAAAGTGTATATAGGGTTATAGTATAGAGTGTATATAGGTGTTATAGTATAGAGTGTATATAGGTGTTATAGTATAGAGTGTATATAGGGTTATAGTATAGAGTGTATATAGGGTTATAGTATAGAGTGTATATAGGGTTATAGTATAGAGTGTATATAGGTGTTATAGTATAGAGTGTATATAGGTGTTATAGTATAGAGTGTATATAGGGTTATAGTATAGAGTGTATATAGGGTTATAGTATAGAGTGTGTATAGGTGTTATAGTATAGAGTGTATATAGGGTTATAGTATAGAGTGTATATAGGGTTATAGTATAGAGTGTATATAGGTGTTATAGTATAGAGTGTGTATAGGTGTTATAGTATAGAGTGTATATAGGGTTATAGTATAGAGTGTATATAGGGTTATAGTATAGAGTGTATATAGGTGTTATAGTATAGAGTCTATATAGGTGTTATAGTATAGAGTGTGTATAGGTGTTATAGTATAGAGTGTATATAGGGTTATAGTATAGAGTGTATATAGGGTTATAGTATAGAGTGTATATAGGTGTTATAGTATAGATTGTATATAGGGTTATAGTATAGAGTGTATATAGGGTTATAGTATAGAGTGTATATAGGGTTATAGTATAGAGTGTATATAGGGTTATAGTATAGAGTGTATATAGGTGTTATGGTATAGAGTGTATGTAGGGTTATAGTATAGAGTATACATAGGTGTTATAGTATAGAGTGTATATAGGTGTTATAGTATAGAGTGTGTATAGGTGTTATAGTATAGAGTGTATATAGGGTTATAGTATAGAGTGTATATAGGGTTATAGTATAGAGTGTATATAGGTGTTATAGTATAGAGTGTATATAGGTGTTATAGTATAGAGTGTGTATAGGTGTTATAGTATAGAGTGTATATAGGGTTATAGTATAGAGTGTATATAGGGTTATAGTATAGAGTGTATATAGGTGTTATAGTATAGAGTGTATATAGGGTTATAGTATAGAGTGTATATAGTGTTTTAGTATAGAGTGTATATAGGGTTATAGTATAGAGTGTATATAGGCTTATAGTATAGAGTGTATATAGGTGTTATAGTATAGAGTGTATATAGGGTTATAGTATAGAGTATACATAGGTGTTATAATATAGAGTGTATATAGGTGTTATAGTATAGAGTGTATATAGGGTTATAGTATAGAGTGTATATAGGTGTTATAGTATAGAGTGTATATAGGGTTATAGTATAGAGTGTATATAGGGTTATAGTATAGAGTGTATATAGGTGTTATAGTATAGAGTGTATATAGGTGTTATAGTATAGAGTGTATATAGGGTTATAGTATATAGTGTATATGGGGTTATAGTATACAGTGTGTATAGGTGTTATAGTATAGAGTGTATATAGGGTTATAGTATAGAGTGTATATAGGGTTATAGTATAGAGTGTATATAGGTTTTATCGTATAGAGTGTGTATAGGTGTTATAGTATAGAGTGTATATAGGGTTATAGTATAGAGTGTATATAGGGTTATAGTATAGAGTGTATATAGGTGTTATAGTATAGAGTGTGTATAGGTGTTATAGTATAGAGTGTATATAGGGTTATAGTATAGAGTGTATATAGGGTTATAGTATAGAGTGTATATAGGTGTTATAGTATAGAGTGTATATAGGTTTATAGTATAGAGTGTATATAGGGTTATAGTATAGAGTGTATATAGGTGTTATAGTATAGAGTGTATATAGGTGTTATAGTATAGAGTGTATATAGGGTTATAGTATAGAGTGTATATAGGGTTATAGTATAGAGTGTATATAGGTGTTATAGTATAGAGTGTATATAGGGTTATAGTATAGAGTGTATATAGGGTTATAGTATAGATTGTATATAGGTGTTATAGTATAGAGTGTATATAGGGTTATAGTATAGAGTGTATATAGGGTTATAGTATAGAGTGTATATAGGTGTTATAGTATAGAGTGTATATAGGTGTTATAGTATAGAGTGTATATAGGGTTATAGTATAGAGTGTATATAGGGTTATAGTATAGAGTGTGTGTAGGTGTTATAGTATAGAGTGTATATAGGGTTATAGTATAGAGTGTATATAGGGTTATAGTATAGAGTGTATATAGGTGTTATCGTATAGAGTGTGTATAGGTGTTATAGTATAGAGTGTATATAGGGTTATAGTATAGAGTGTATATAGGGTTATAGTATAGAGTGTATATAGGTGTTATAGTATAGAGTCTATATAGGTGTTATAGTATAGAGTGTGTATAGGTGTTATAGTATAGAGTGTATATAGGGTTATAGTATAGAGTGTATATAGGGTTATAGTATAGAGTGTATATAGGTGTTATAGTATAGAGTGTATATAGGGTTATAGTATAGAGTGTATATAGGGTTATAGTATAGAGTGTATATAGGGTTATAGTATAGAGTGTATATAGGGTTATAGTATAGAGTGTATATAGGTGTTATGGTATAGAGTGTATGTAGGGTTATAGTATAGAGTATACATAGGTGTTATAGTATAGAGTGTATATAGGTGTTATAGTATAGAGTGTATGTACGTGTTATAGTATAGAGTGTATATAGGGTTATAGTATTGAGTGTATATAGGTGTTATAGTATAGAGTGTATATAGGTGTTATAGTATAGAGTGTATATAGGGTTATAGTATAGAGTGTATATAGGGTTATAGTATAGAGTGTATATAGGGATATAGTATAGAGTGTATATAGGGTTATAGTATAGAGTGTATATAGGTGTTATAGTATAGAGTATATATAGGTGTTATAGTATAGAGTGTATATAGGTGTTATAGTATAGAGTGTATATAGGGTTATAGTATAAAGTGTATATAGGGTTATAGTATAAAGTGTATATAGGGTTATAGTATAAAGTGTATATAGTGTTAAAGTATAGAGTGTATATAGGTGTTATAGTATAGAGTGTATATAGGTGTTATAGTATAGAGTGTATATAGGGTTATAGTATAGAGTGTATATAGGTGTTATAGTATAGAGTGTATATAGGGTTATAGTATAGAGTGTATATAGGGTTATAGTATAAAGTGTATATAGGGTTATAGTATAGAGTGTATATAGGGTTATAGTATAGAGTGTATATAGGGTTATAGTATAGAGTGTATATAGGGTTATAGTATAGAGTATATATAGGTGTTATAGTATAGAGTGTATATAGGTGTTATAGTATAGAGTGTATATAGGGTTATAGTATAAAGTGTATATAGGGTTATAGTATAGAGTGTATATAGGGTTATAGTATAGAGTGTATATAGGGTTATAGTATAAAGTGTATATAGGGTTATAGTATAGAGTGTATATAGGGTTATAGTATAGAGTGTATATAGGGTTATAGTATAGAGTGTATATAGGGTTATAGTATAGAGTGTATATAGGTGTTATAGTATAAAGTGTATATAGGGTTATAGTATAGAATGTATATAGGGTTATAGTATAGAGTGTATATAGGGTTATAGTATAGAGTGTATATAGGGTTATAGTATAAAGTGTATATAGGGTTATAGTATAGAGTGTATATAGGTGTTATAGTATAGAGTGTATATAGGGTTATAGTATAAAGTGTATATAGGGTTATAGTATAGAGTGTATATAGGGTTATAGTATAAAGTGTATATAGGGTTATAGTATAGAGTGTATATAGGGTTATAGTATAGAGTGTATATACGGTTATAGTATAGAGTGTATATAGGGTTATAGTATAGAGTGTATATAGGTGTTATAGTATAGAGTGTATATAGGTGTTATAGTATAGAGTGTATATAGGGTTATAGTATAAAGTGTATATAGGGTTATAGTATAGAGTGTATATAGGGTTATAGTATAGAGTGTATATAGGGTTATAGTATAGAGTGTATATAGGGTTATAGTATAGAGTGTATATAGGTGTTATAGTATAGAGTGTATATAGGTGTTATAGTATAGAGTGTATATCGGTGTTATAGTATAGAGTGTATATAGGTGTTATAGTATAGAGTGTATATCGGTGTTATAGTATAGAGTGTATATAGGTGTTATAGTATAGAGTGTATATAGGTGTTATAGTATAGAGTGTATATAGGGTTATAGTATAAAGTGTATATAGGGTTATAGTATAGAGTGTATATAGGGTTATAGTATAGAGTGTATATAGGGTTATAGTATAGAGTGTATATAGGGTTATAGTATAGAGTGTATATAGGTGTTATAGTATAGAGTGTATATAGGTGTTATAGTATAGAGTGTATATCGGTGTTATAGTATAGAGTGTATATAGGTGTTATAGTATAGAGGGTATCGGTGTTATAGTATAGAGAGTATATAGGTGTTATAGTATAGAGTGTATGTACGTGTTATAGTATAGAGTGTATATAGGGTTATAGTATTGAGTGTATATAGGTGTTATAGTATAGAGTGTATATAGGTGTTATAGTATAGAGTGTATATAGGGTTATAGTATAGAGTGTATATAGGGTTATAGTATAGAGTGTATATAGGGTTATAGTATAGAGTGTATATAGGTGTTATGGTATAGAGTGTATATAGGTGTTATAGTATAGAGTGTATATAGGTGTTATAGTATAGAGTGTATATAGGTGTTATAGTATAGAGTGTATATCGGTGTTATTGTATAGAGTATATATAGGTGTTATAGTATAGAGTGTATGTAGGTGTTATAGTATAGAGTGTATATAGTGTTATAGTATAGAGTGTATATAGGGTTATAGTATAGAGTATATATAGGGTTATAGTATAGAGTGTATATAGGTGTTATAGTATAGAGTGTATATAGGGTTATAGTATAGAGTGTATATAGGTGTTATAGTATAGAGTGTATATAGGGTTATAGTATAGAGTATACATAGGTGTTATAGTATAGAGTGTATATGGGTGTTATAGTATAGAGTGTATATAGGGTTATAGTATAGAGTGTATATAGCTGTTATAGTATAGAGTGTATATAGGGTTATAGTATAGAGTGTATATAGGTGTTATAGTATAGAGTATATATAGGTGTTATAGTATAGAGTGTATATAGGTGTTATAGTATAAAGTGTATATATGGTTATAGAATAAAGTGTATATAGGGTTATAGTATAGAGTGTATATAGTTTTATAGTATAGAGTGTATATAGGGTTATAGTATAGAGTGTATATAGGTGTTATAGTATAGAGTATATATAGGTGTTATAGTATAGAGTGTATATAGGGTTATAGTATAGAGTGTATATAGGGTTATAGTATAAAGTGTATATAGGGTTATAGTATAGAGTGTATATAGGTGTTATAGTATAGAGTGTATATAGGTGTTATAGTATAGAGTGTATATAGGGTTATAGTATAGAGTGTATATAGGGTTATAGTATAGAGTGTATATAGGGTTATAGTATAGAGTGTATATAGGTGTTATAGTATAGAGTGTATATAGGTGTTATAGTATAGAGTGTATATAGGGTTATAGTATAGAGTGTATATAGGGTTATAGTATAGAGTGTGTATAGGTGTTATAGTATAGAGTGTATATAGGGTTATAGTATAGAGTGTATATAGGGTTATAGTATAGAGTGTATATAGGTGTTATAGTATAGAGTGTGTATAGGTGTTATAGTATAGAGTGTATATAGGGTTATAGTATAGAGTGTATATAGGGTTATAGTATAGAGTGTATATAGGTGTTATAGTATAGAGTCTATATAGGTGTTATAGTATAGAGTGTGTATAGGTGTTATAGTATAGAGTGTATATAGGGTTATAGTATAGAGTGTATATAGGGTTATAGTATAGAGTGTATATAGGTGTTATAGTATAGATTGTATATAGGGTTATAGTATAGAGTGTATATAGGGTTATAGTATAGAGTGTATATAGGGTTATAGTATAGAGTGTATATAGGGTTATAGTATAGAGTGTATATAGGTGTTATGGTATAGAGTGTATGTAGGGTTATAGTATAGAGTATACATAGGTGTTATAGTATAGAGTGTATATAGGTGTTATAGTATAGAGTGTGTATAGGTGTTATAGTATAGAGTGTATATAGGGTTATAGTATAGAGTGTATATAGGGTTATAGTATAGAGTGTATATAGGTGTTATAGTATAGAGTGTATATAGGTGTTATAGTATAGAGTGTGTATAGGTGTTATAGTATAGAGTGTATATAGGGTTATAGTATAGAGTGTATATAGGGTTATAGTATAGAGTGTATATAGGTGTTATAGTATAGAGTGTATATAGGGTTATAGTATAGAGTGTATATAGTGTTTTAGTATAGAGTGTATATAGGGTTATAGTATAGAGTGTATATAGGCTTATAGTATAGAGTGTATATAGGTGTTATAGTATAGAGTGTATATAGGGTTATAGTATAGAGTATACATAGGTGTTATAATATAGAGTGTATATAGGTGTTATAGTATAGAGTGTATATAGGGTTATAGTATAGAGTGTATATAGGTGTTATAGTATAGAGTGTATATAGGGTTATAGTATAGAGTGTATATAGGGTTATAGTATAGAGTGTATATAGGTGTTATAGTATAGAGTGTATATAGGTGTTATAGTATAGAGTGTATATAGGGTTATAGTATATAGTGTATATGGGGTTATAGTATACAGTGTGTATAGGTGTTATAGTATAGAGTGTATATAGGGTTATAGTATAGAGTGTATATAGGGTTATAGTATAGAGTGTATATAGGTTTTATCGTATAGAGTGTGTATAGGTGTTATAGTATAGAGTGTATATAGGGTTATAGTATAGAGTGTATATAGGGTTATAGTATAGAGTGTATATAGGTGTTATAGTATAGAGTGTGTATAGGTGTTATAGTATAGAGTGTATATAGGGTTATAGTATAGAGTGTATATAGGGTTATAGTATAGAGTGTATATAGGTGTTATAGTATAGAGTGTATATAGGTTTATAGTATAGAGTGTATATAGGGTTATAGTATAGAGTGTATATAGGTGTTATAGTATAGAGTGTATATAGGTGTTATAGTATAGAGTGTATATAGGGTTATAGTATAGAGTGTATATAGGGTTATAGTATAGAGTGTATATAGGTGTTATAGTATAGAGTGTATATAGGGTTATAGTATAGAGTGTATATAGGGTTATAGTATAGATTGTATATAGGTGTTATAGTATAGAGTGTATATAGGGTTATAGTATAGAGTGTATATAGGGTTATAGTATAGAGTGTATATAGGTGTTATAGTATAGAGTGTATATAGGTGTTATAGTATAGAGTGTATATAGGGTTATAGTATAGAGTGTATATAGGGTTATAGTATAGAGTGTGTGTAGGTGTTATAGTATAGAGTGTATATAGGGTTATAGTATAGAGTGTATATAGGGTTATAGTATAGAGTGTATATAGGTGTTATCGTATAGAGTGTGTATAGGTGTTATAGTATAGAGTGTATATAGGGTTATAGTATAGAGTGTATATAGGGTTATAGTATAGAGTGTATATAGGTGTTATAGTATAGAGTCTATATAGGTGTTATAGTATAGAGTGTGTATAGGTGTTATAGTATAGAGTGTATATAGGGTTATAGTATAGAGTGTATATAGGGTTATAGTATAGAGTGTATATAGGTGTTATAGTATAGAGTGTATATAGGGTTATAGTATAGAGTGTATATAGGGTTATAGTATAGAGTGTATATAGGGTTATAGTATAGAGTGTATATAGGGTTATAGTATAGAGTGTATATAGGTGTTATGGTATAGAGTGTATGTAGGGTTATAGTATAGAGTATACATAGGTGTTATAGTATAGAGTGTATATAGGTGTTATAGTATAGAGTGTATGTACGTGTTATAGTATAGAGTGTATATAGGGTTATAGTATTGAGTGTATATAGGTGTTATAGTATAGAGTGTATATAGGTGTTATAGTATAGAGTGTATATAGGGTTATAGTATAGAGTGTATATAGGGTTATAGTATAGAGTGTAAATAGGGTTATAGTATAGAGTGTATATAGGTGTTATGGTATAGAGTGTATATAGGTGTTATAGTATAGAGTGTATGTAGGTGTTATAGTATAGAGTGTATATAGGGTTATAGTATAGAGTGTATATAGGGTTATAGTATAGAGTGTATATAGGTGTTATAGTATAGAGTGTATGTAGGGGGTATAGTATAGAGTATATATAGGTGTTATAGTATAGAGTGTATATAGGGTTATAGTATAGAGTGTATATAGGTGTTATAGTTTAGAGTGTATATAGGGTTATAGTATAGAGTATACATAGGTGTTATAGTATAGAGTGTATATAGGTGTTATAGTATAGAGTGTATATAGGGTTATAGTATAGAGTGTATATAGCTGTTATAGTATAGAGTGTATATAGGGTTATAGTATAGAGTGTATATAGGTGTTATAGTATAGAGTGTATATAGGTGTTATATTATAAAGTGTATATATGGTTATAGAATAAAGTGTATATAGGGTTATAGTATAGAGTGTATATAGTGTTATAGTATAGAGTGTATATAGGGTTATAGTATAGAGTGTATATAGGTGTTATAGTATAGAGTGTATATAGGGTTATAGTATAGAGTGTATATAGGGTTATAGTATAGAGTGTATATAGGTGTTATAGTATAGAGTGTATATAGGGTTATAGTATAGAGTGTATATAGGGTTTTAGTATAGAGTGTATATAGGGTTATAGTATAGAGTGTATATAGGCTTATAGTATAGAGTGTATATAGGTGTTATAGTATAGAGTGTATATAGGGTTATAGTATAGAGTATACATAGGTGTTATAATATAGCGTGTATATAGGTGTTATAGTATAGAGTGTATATAGGGTTATAGTATAGAGTGTATATAGGTGTTATAGTATAGAGTGTATATAGGGTTATAGTATAGAGTGTATATAGGGTTATAGTATAGAGTGTATATAGGTGTAATAGTATAGAGTGTATATAGGTGTTATAGTATAGAGTGTATATAGGGTTATAGTATAGAGTGTATATAGGATTATAGTATACAGTGTGTATAGGTGTTATAGTATAGAGTGTATATAGGGTTATAGTATAGAGTGTGTATAGGTGTTATAGTATAGAGTGTATATAGGGTTATAGTATAGAGTGTATATAGGGTTATAGTATAGAGTTTATATAGGTGTTATAGTATAGAGTGTATATAAGGTTATAGTATAGAGTGTATATAGGGTTTTAGTATAGAGTGTATATAGGGTTATAGTATAGAGTGTATATAGGCTTATAGTATAGAGTGTATATAGGTGTTATAGTATAGAGTGTATATAGGGTTATAGTATAGAGTATACATAGGTGTTATAATATAGAGTGTATATAGGTGTTATAGTATAGAGTGTATATAGGGTTATAGTATAGAGTGTATATAGGTGTTATAGTATAGAGTGTATATAGGGTTATAGTATAGAGTGTATATAGGGTTATAGTATAGAGTGTATATAGGTGTTATAGTATAGAGTGTATATAGGTGTTATAGTATAGAGTGTATATAGGGTTATAGTATAGAGTCTATATAGGGTTATAGTATACAGTGTGTATAGGTGTTATAGTATAGAGTGTATATAGGGTTATAGTATAGAGTGTATATAGGGTTATAGTATAGAGTGTATATAGGTTTTATCGTATAGAGTGTGTATAGGTGTTATAGTATAGAGTGTATATAGGGTTATAGTATAGAGTGTATATAGGGTTATAGTATAGAGTGTATATAGGTGTTATAGTATAGAGTGTGTATAGGTGTTATAGTATAGAGTGTATATAGGGTTATAGTATAGAGTGTATATAGGGTTATAGTATAGAGTGTATATAGGTGTTATAGTATAGAGTGTATATAGGTTTATACTATAGAGTGTATATAGGGTTATAGTATAGAGTGTATATAGGTGTTATAGTATAGAGTGTATATAGGTGTTATAGTATAGAGTGTATATAGGGTTATAGTATAGAGTGTATATAGGGTTATAGTATAGAGTGTATATAGGTGTTATAGTATAGAGTGTATATAGGGTTATAGTATAGAGTGTATATAGGGTTATAGTATAGATTGTATATAGGTGTTATAGTATAGAGTGTATATAGGTGTTATAGTATAGAGTGTATATAGGGTTATAGTATAGAGTGTATATAGGGTTATAGTATAGAGTGTATATAGGTGTTATAGTATAGAGTGTATATAGGTGTTATAGTATAGAGTGTATATAGGGTTATAGTATAGAGTGTATATAGGGTTATAATATAGAGTGTGTATAGGTGTTATAGTATAGAGTGTATATAGGGTTATAGTATAGAGTGTATATAGGGTTCTGGTATAGAGTGTATATAGGTGTTATCGTATAGAGTGTGTATAGGTGTTATAGTATAGAGTGTATATAGGGTTATAGTATAGAGTGTATATAGGGTTATAGTATAGAGTGTATATAGGTGTTATAGTATAGAGTCTATATAGGTGTTATAGTATAGAGTGTGTATAGGTGTTATAGTATAGAGTGTATATAGGGTTATAGTATAGAGTGTATATAGGTGTTATAGTATAGAGTGTATATAGGGTTATAGTATAGAGTGTATATAGGGTTATAGTATAGAGTGTATATAGGGTTATAGTATAGAGTGTATATAGGTGTTATAGTATAGAGTGTATATAGGTTTATAGTATAGAGTGTATATAGGGTTATAGTATAGAGTGTATATAGGTGTTATAGTATAGAGTGTATATAGGTGTTATAGTATAGAGTGTATATAGGGTTATAGTATAGAGTGTATATAGGGTTATAGTATAGAGTGTATATAGGTGTTATAGTATAGAGTGTATATAGGGTTATAGTATAGAGTGTATATAGGGTTATAGTATAGATTGTATATAGGTGTTATAGTATAGAGTGTATATAGGTGTTATAGTATAGAGTGTATATAGGGTTATAGTATAGAGTGTATATAGGGTTATAGTATAGAGTGTATATAGGTGTTATAGTATAGAGTGTATATAGGTGTTATAGTATAGAGTGTATATAGGGTTATAGTATAGAGTGTATATAGGGTTATAGTATAGAGTGTGTATAGGTGTTATAGTATAGAGTGTATATAGGGTTATAGTATAGAGTGTATATAGGGTTATAGTATAGAGTGTATATAGGTGTTATCGTATAGAGTGTGTATAGGTGTTATAGTATAGAGTGTATATAGGGTTATAGTATAGAGTGTATATAGGGTTATAGTATAGAGTGTATATAGGTGTTATAGTATAGAGTCTATATAGGTGTTATAGTATAGAGTGTGTATAGGTGTTATAGTATAGAGTGTATATAGGGTTATAGTATAGAGTGTATATAGGCTTATAGTATAGAGTGTATATAGGTGTTATAGTATAGAGTGTATATAGGGTTATAGTATAGAGTGTATATAGGGTTATAGTATAGAGTGTATATAGGGTTATAGTATAGAGTGTATATAGGGTTATAGTATAGAGTGTATATAGGTGTTATGGTATAGAGTGTATGTAGGGTTATAGTATAGAGTATACATAGGTGTTATAGTATAGAGTGTATATAGGTGTTATAGTATAGAGTGTATGTACATGTTATAGTATAGAGTGTATATAGGGTTATAGTATTGAGTGTATATAGGTGTTATAGTATAGAGTGTATATAGGTGTTATAGTATAGAGTGTATATAGGGTTATAGTATAGAGTGTATATAGGGTTATAGTATAGAGTGTATATAGGGTTATAGTATAGAGTGTATATAGGTGTTATGGTATAGAGTGTATATAGGTGTTATAGTATAGAGTGTATATAGGTGTTATAGTATAGAGTGTATATAGGTGTTATAGTATAGAGTGTATATCGGTGTTATTGTATAGAGTATATATAGGTGTTATAGTATAGAGTGTATGTAGGTGTTATAGTATAGAGTGTATATAGGGTTATAGTATAGAGTGTATATAGGGTTATAGTATAGAGTATATATAGGGTTATAGTATAGAGTATATATAGGGTTATAGTATAGAGTGTATATAGGTGTTATAGTATAGAGTGTATGTAGGGGGTATAGTATAGAGTATATATAGGTGTTATAGTATAGAGTGTATATAGGGTTATAGTATAGAGTGTATATAGGTGTTATAGTATAGAGTGTATATAGGGTTATAGTATAGAGTATACATAGGTGTTATAGTATAGAGTGTATATAGGTGTTATAGTATAGAGTGTATATAGGGTTATAGTATAGAGTGTATATAGCTGTTATAGTATAGAGTGTATATAGGGTTATAGTGTAGAGTGTATATAGGTGTTATAGTATAGAGTATATATAGGTGTTATAGTATAGAGTGTATATAGGTGTTATAGTATAAAGTGTATATATGGTTATAGAATAAAGTGTATATAGGGTTATAGTATAGAGTGTATATAGTGTTATAGTATAGAGTGTATATAGGGTTATAGTATAGAGTGTATATAGGTGTTATAGTATAGAGTGTATATAGGGTTATAGTATAGAGTGTATATAGGGTTATAGTATAGAGTGTATATAGGTGTTATAGTATAGAGTGTATATAGGGTTATAGTATAGAGTGTATATAGGGTTTTAGTATAGAGTGTATATAGGGTTATAGTATAGAGTGTATATAGGCTTATAGTATAGAGTGTATATAGGTGTTATAGTATAGAGTGTATATAGGGTTATAGTATAGAGTATACATAGGTGTTATAATATAGAGTGTATATAGGTGTTATAGTATAGAGTGTATATAGGGTTATAGTATAGAGTGTATATAGGTGTTATAGTATAGAGTGTATATAGGGTTATAGTATAGAGTGTATATAGGGTTATAGTATAGAGTGTATATAGGTGTTATAGTATAGAGTGTATATAGGTGTTATAGTATAGAGTGTATATAGGGTTATAGTATAGAGTGTATATAGGATTATAGTATACAGTGTGTATAGGTGTTATAGTATAGAGTGTATATAGGGTTATAGTATAGAGTGTGTATAGGTGTTATAGTATAGAGTGTATATAGGGTTATAGTATAGAGTGTATATAGGGTTATAGTATAGAGTTTATATAGGTGTTATAGTATAGAGTGTATATAAGGTTATAGTATAGAGTGTATATAGGGTTTTAGTATAGAGTGTATATAGGGTTATAGTATAGAGTGTATATAGGCTTATAGTATAGAGTGTATATAGGTGTTATAGTATAGAGTGTATATAGGGTTATAGTATAGAGTGTATATAGGTGTTATAGTATAGAGTGTATATAGGGTTATAGTATAGAGTGTATATAGGGTTATAGTATAGAGTGTATATAGGTGTTATAGTATAGAGTGTATATAGGTGTTATAGTATAGAGTGTATATAGGGTTATAGTATAGAGTGTATATAGGGTTATAGTATACAGTGTGTATAGGTGTTATAGTATAGAGTGTATATAGGGTTATAGTATAGAGTGTATATAGGGTTATAGTATAGAGTGTATATAGGTTTTATCGTATAGAGTGTGTATAGGTGTTATAGTATAGAGTGTATATAGGGTTATAGTATAGAGTGTATATAGGTTTATAGTATAGAGTGTATATAGGGTTATAGTATAGAGTGTATATAGGTGTTATAGTATAGAGTGTATATAGGTGTTATAGTATAGAGTGTATATAGGGTTATAGTATAGAGTGTATATAGGTTTATAGTATAGAGTGTATATAGGTGTTATAGTATAGAGTGTATATAGGGTTATAGTATAGAGTGTATATAGGGTTATAGTATAGATTGTATATAGGTGTTATAGTATAGAGTGTATATAGGTGTTATAGTATAGAGTGTATATAGGGTTATAGTATAGAGTGTATATAGGGTTATAGTATAGAGTGTATATAGGTGTTATAGTATAGAGTGTATATAGGTGTTATAGTATAGAGTGTATATAGGGTTATAGTATAGAGTGTATATAGGGTTATAGTATAGAGTGTGTATAGGTGTTATAGTATAGAGTGTATATAGGGTTATAGTATAGAGTGTATATAGTGTTATAGTATAGAGTGTATATAGGTGTTATCGTATAGAGTGTGTATAGGTGTTATAGTATAGAGTGTATATAGGGTTATAGTATAGAGTGTATATAGGGTTATAGTATAGAGTGTATATAGGTGTTATAGTATAGAGTCTATATAGGTGTTATAGTATAGAGTGTGTATAGGTGTTATAGTATAGAGTGTATATAGGGTTATAGTATAGAGTGTATATAGGGTTATAGTATAGAGTGTATATAGGTGTTATAGTATAGAGTGTATATAGGGTTATAGTATAGAGTGTATATAGGGTTATAGTATAGAGTGTATATAGGGTTATAGTATAGAGTGTATATAGGGTTATAGTATAGAGTGTATATAGGTGTTATGGTATAGAGTGTATGTAGGGTTATAGTATAGAGTATACATAGGTGTTATAGTATAGAGTGTATATAGGTGTTATAGTATAGAGTGTATGTACGTGTTATAGTATAGAGTGTATATAGGGTTATAGTATTGAGTGTATATAGGTGTTATAGTATAGAGTGTATATAGGTGTTATAGTATAGAGTGTATATAGGGTTATAGTATAGAGTGTATATAGGGTTATAGTATAGAGTGTATATAGGGTTATAGTATAGAGTGTATATAGGTGTTATGGTATAGAGTGTATATAGGTGTTATAGTATAGAGTGTATATAGGTGTTATAGTATAGAGTGTATATAGGTGTTATAGTATAGAGTGTATATCGGTGTTATTGTATAGAGTATATATAGGTGTTATAGTATAGAGTGTATGTAGGTGTTATAGTATAGAGTGTATATAGGGTTATAGTATAGAGTGTATATAGGGTTATAGTATAGAGTATATATAGGGTTATAGTATAGAGTATATATAGGGTTATAGTATAGAGTGTATATAGGTGTTATAGTATAGAGTGTATATAGGGTTATAGTATAGAGTGTATATAGGTGTTATAGTATAGAGTGTATATAGGGTTATAGTATAGAGTGTATATAGGTGTTATAGTATAGAGTGTATATAGGTGTTATAGTATAGAGTGTATATAGGTGTTATAGTATAGAGTGTATATCGGTGTTATTGTATAGAGTATATATAGGTGTTATAGTATAGAGTGTATGTAGGTGTTATAGTATAGAGTGTATATAGGGTTATAGTATAGAGTGTATATAGGGTTATAGTATAGAGTATATATAGGGTTATAGTATAGAGTATATATAGGGTTATAGTATAGAGTGTATATAGGTGTTATAGTATAGAGTTTATATAGGTGTTATAGTATAGAGTGTATATAGGGTTATAGTATAGAGTGTATATAGGGTTATAGTATAGAGTGTATATAGGTGTTATGGTATAGAGTGTATATAGGTGTTATAGTATAGAGTGTATATAGGTGTTATAGTATAGAGTGTATATAGGTGTTATAGTATAGAGTGTATATCGGTGTTATTGTATAGAGTATATATAGGTGTTATAGTATAGAGTGTATGTAGGTGTTATAGTATAGAGTGTATATAGGGTTATAGTATAGAGTGTATATAGGGTTATAGTATAGAGTATATATAGGGTTATAGTATAGAGTATATATAGGGTTATAGTATAGAGTGTATATAGGTGTTATAGTATAGAGTGTATATAGGTGTTATAGTATAGAGTGTATATAGGGTTATAGTATAGAGTGTATATAGCTGTTATAGTATAGAGTGTATATAGGGTTATAGTATAGAGTGTATATAGGTGTTATAGTATAGAGTATATATAGGTGTTATAGTATAGAGTGTATATAGGTGTTATAGTATAAAGTGTATATATGGTTATAGAATAAAGTGTATATAGGGTTATAGTATAGAGTGTATATAGTGTTATAGTATAGAGTGTATATAGGGTTATAGTATAGAGTGTATATAGGTGTTATAGTATAGAGTATATATAGGTGTTATAGTATAGAGTGTATATAGGGTTATAGTATAGAGTGTATATAGGGTTATAGTATAAAGTGTATATAGGGTTATAGTATAGAGTGTATATAGGTGTTATAGTATAGAGTGTATATAGGTGTTATAGTATAGAGTGTATATAGGGTTATAGTATAGAGTGTATATAGGTGTTATAGTATAGAGTGTATAGAGGGTTATAGTATAGAGTGTATATAGGGTTATAGTATAAAGTGTATATAGGGTTATAGTATAGAGTGTATATAGGGTTATAGTATAGAGTGTATATAGGGTTATAGTATAGAGTGTATATAGGTGTTATAGTATAGAGTGTATATAGGTGTTATAGTATAGAGTGTATATAGGGTTATAGTATAGAGTGTATATAGGGTTATAGTATAGAGTGTGTATAAGTGTTATAGTATAGAGTGTATATAGGGTTATAGTATAGAGTGTATATAGGGTTATAGTATAGAGTGTATATAGGTGTTATAGTATAGAGTGTGTATAGGTGTTATAGTATAGAGTGTATATAGGGTTATAGTATAGAGTGTATATAGGGTTATAGTATAGAGTGTATATAGGTGTTATAGTATAGAGTGTATATAGGTTTATAGTATAGAGTGTATATAGGGTTATAGTATAGAGTGTATATAGGTGTTATAGTATAGAGTGTATATAGGTGTTATAGTATAGAGTGTATATAGGGTTATAGTATAGAGTGTATATAGGGTTATAGTATAGAGTGTATATAGGTTTTATAGTATAGAGTGTATATAGGGTTATAGTATAGAGTGTATATAGGGTTATAGTATAGATTGTATATAGGTGTTATAGTATAGAGTGTATATAGGTGTTATAGTATAGAGTGTATATAGGGTTATAGTATAGAGTGTATATAGGGTTATAGTATAGAGTGTATATAGGTGTTATAGTATAGAGTGTATATAGGTGTTATAGTATAGAGTGTATATAGGGTTATAGTATAGAGTGTATATAGGGTTATAGTATAGAGTGTGTATAGGTGTTATAGTATAGAGTGTATATAGTGTTATAGTATAGAGTGTATATAGGGTTATAGTATAGAGTGTATATAGGTGTTATCGTATAGAGTGTGTATAGGTGTTATAGTATAGATTGTATATAGGGTTATAGTATAGAGTGTATATAGGGTTATAGTATAGAGTGTATATAGGGTTATAGTATAGAGTGTATATAGGGTTATAGTATAGAGTGTATATAGGTGTTATGGTATAGAGTGTATGTAGGGTTATAGTATAGAGTATACATAGGTGTTATAGTATAGAGTGTATATAGGTGTTATAGTATAGAGTGTGTATAGGTGTTATAGTATAGAGTGTATATAGGGTTATAGTATAGAGTGTATATAGGGTTATAGTATAGAGTGTATATAGGTGTTATAGTATAGAGTGTATATAGGTGTTATAGTATAGAGTGTGTATAGGTGTTATAGTATAGAGTGTATATAGGGTTATAGTATAGAGTGTATATAGGGTTATAGTATAGAGTGTATATAGGTGTTATAGTATAGAGTGTATATAGGGTTATAGTATAGAGTGTATATAGGGTTTTAGTATAGAGTGTATATAGGGTTATAGTATAGAGTGTATATAGGCTTATAGTATAGAGTGTATATAGGTGTTATAGTATAGAGTGTATATAGGGTTATAGTATAGAGTATACATAGGTGTTATAATATAGAGTGTATATAGGTGTTATAGTATAGAGTGTATATAGGGTTATAGTATAGAGTGTATATAGGTGTTATAGTATAGAGTGTATATAGGGTTATAGTATAGAGTGTATATAGGGTTATAGTATAGAGTGTATATAGGTGTTATGGTATAGAGTGTATATAGGTGTTATAGTATAGAGTGTATATAGGGTTATAGTATAGAGTGTATATAGGATTATAGTATACAGTGTGTATAGGTGTTATAGTATAGAGTGTATATAGGGTTATAGTATAGAGTGTGTATAGGTGTTATAGTATAGAGTGTATATAGGGTTATAGTATAGAGTGTATATAGGGTTATAGTATAGAGTGTATATAGGTGTTATAGTATAGAGTGTATATAAGGTTATAGGATAGAGTGTATATAGGGTTTTAGTATAGAGTGTATATAGGGTTATAGTATAGAGTGTATATAGGCTTATAGTATAGAGTGTATATAGGTGTTATAGTATAGAGTGTATATAGGGTTATAGTATAGAGTATACATAGGTGTTATAATATAGAGTGTATATAGGTGTTATAGTATACAGTGTATATAGGGTTATAGTATAGAGTGTATATAGGTGTTATAGTATAGAGTGTATATAGGGTTATAGTATAGTGTGTATATAGGGTTATAGTATAGAGTGTATATAGGTGTTATAGTATAGAGTGTATATAGGTGTTATAGTATAGAGTGTATATAGGGTTATAGTATAGAGTGTATATAGGGTTATAGTATACAGTGTGTATAGGTGTTATAGTATAGAGTGTATATAGGGTTATAGTATAGAGTGTATATAGGGTTATAGTATAGAGTGTATATAGGTTTTATCGTATAGAGTGTGTATAGGTGTTATAGTATAGAGTGTATATAGGGTTATAGTATAGAGTGTATATAGGGTTATAGTATAGAGTGTATATAGGTGTTATAGTATAGAGTGTGTATAGGTGTTATAGTATAGAGTGTATATAGGGTTATAGTATAGAGTGTATATAGGGTTATAGTATAGAGTGTATATAGGTGTTATAGTATAGAGTGTATATAGGTTTATAGTATAGAGTGTATATAGGGTTATAGTATAGAGTGTATATAGGTGTTATAGTATAGAGTGTATATAGGTGTTATAGTATAGAGTGTATATAGGGTTATAGTATAGAGTGTATATAGGGCTATAGTATAGAGTGTATATAGGTGTTATAGTATAGAGTGTATATAGGGTTATAGTATAGAGTGTATATAGGGTTATAGTATAGATTGTATATAGGTGTTATAGTATAGAGTGTATATAGGTGTTATAGTATAGAGTGTATATAGGGTTATAGTATAGAGTGTATATAGGGTTATAGTATAGAGTGTATATAGGTGTTATAGTATAGAGTGTATATAGGTGTTATAGTATAGAGTGTATATAGGGTTATAGTATAGAGTGTATATAGGGTTATAGTATAGAGTGTGTATAGGTGTTATAGTATAGAGTGTATATAGGGTTATAGTATAGAGTGTATATAGGGTTATAGTATAGAGTGTATATAGGTGTTATCGTATAGAGTGTGTATAGGTGTTATAGTATAGAGTGTATATAGGGTTATAGTATAGAGTGTATATAGGGTTATAGTATAGAGTGTATATAGGTGTTATAGTATAGAGTCTATATAGGTGTTATAGTATAGAGTGTGTATAGGTGTTATAGTATAGAGTGTATATAGGGTTATAGTATAGAGTGTATATAGGGTTATAGTATAGAGTGTATATAGGTGTTATAGTATAGAGTGTATATAGGGTTATAGTATAGAGTGTATATAGGGTTATAGTATAGAGTGTATATAGGGTTATAGTATAGAGTGTATATAGGGTTATATATAGAGTGTATATAGGTGTTATGGTATAGAGTGTATGTAGGGTTATAGTATAGAGTATACATAGGTGTTATAGTATAGAGTGTATATAGGTGTTATAGTATAGAGTGTGTATAGGTGTTATAGTATAGAGTGTATATAGGGTTATAGTATAGAGTGTATATAGGGTTATAGTATAGAGTGTATATAGGTGTTATAGTATAGAGTGTATATAGGTGTTATAGTATAGAGTGTGTATAGGTGTTATAGTATAGAGTGTATATAGGGTTATAGTATAGAGTGTATATAGGGTTATAGTATAGAGTGTATATAGGTGTTATAGTATAGAGTGTATATAGGGTTATAGTATAGAGTGTATATAGGGTTTTAGTATAGAGTGTATATAGGGTTATAGTATAGAGTGTATATAGGCTTATAGAATAGAGTGTATATAGGTGTTATAGTATAGAGTGTATATAGAGTTATAGTATAGGGTATACGTAGGTGTTATAATATAGAGTGTATATAGGTGTTATAGTATAGAGTGTATATAGGGTTATAGTATAGAGTGTATATAGGTGTTATAGTATAGAGTGTATATAGGGTTATAGTATAGAGTGTATATAGGGTTATAGTATAGAGTGTATATAGGTGTTATAGTATAGAGTGTATATAGGTGTTATAGTATAGAGTGTATATAGGGTTATAGTATAGAGTGTATATAGGGTTATAGTATACAGTGTGTATAGGTGTTATAGTATAGAGTGTATATAGGGTTATAGTATAGAGTGTATATAGGGTTATAGTATAGAGTGTATATAGGGTTATAGTATAGAGTGTATATAGGGTTATAGTATAGAGTGTATATAGGTGTTATAATATAGAGTGTATATAGGTGTTATAGTATAGAGTGTATATAGGGTTATAGTATAGAGTGTATATAGGGTTATAGTATAGAGTGTATATAGGTGTTATAGTATAGAGTGTATATAGGGTTATAGTATAGGGTATACATAGGTGTTATAATATAGAGTGTATATAGGTGTTATAGTATAGAGTGTTTATAGGGTTATAGTATAGAGTGTATATAGGTGTTATAGTATAGAGTGTATATAGGGTTATAGTATAGAGTGTATATAGGGTTATAGTATAGAGTGTATATAGGTGTTATAGTATAGAGTGTATATAGGTGTTATAGTATAGAGTGTATATAGGGTTATAGTATAGAGTGTATATAGGGTTATAGTATACAATGTGTATAGGTGTTATAGTATAGAGTGTATATAGGGTTATAGTATAGAGTGTATATAGGGTTATAGTATAGAGTGTATATAGGGTTATAGTATAGAGTGTATATAGGGTTATAGTATAGAGTGTATATAGGTGTTATAGTATAGAGTGTATATAGGTGTTATAGTATAGAGTGTGTATAGGTGTTATAGTATAGAGTTTATATAGGGTTATAGTATAGAGTGTATATAGGGTTATAGTATAGAGTGTATATAGGTGTTATGGTATAGAGTGTATATAGGATTATAGTATAGAGTATACATAGGTGTTATAGTATAGAGTGTATATAGGTGTTATAGTATAGAGTGTGTATAGGTGTTATAGTATAGAGTGTATATAGGGTTATACTATAGAGTGTATATAGGGTTATAGTATACAGTCTGTATAGGTGTTATAGTATAGAGTGTATATAGGGTTATAGTATAGAGTGTATATAGGGTTATAGTATAGAGTGTATATAGGTTTTATCGTATAGAGTGTGTATAGGTGTTATAGTATAGAGTGTATATAGGGTTATAGTATAGAGTGTATATAGGGTTATAGTATAGAGTGTATATAGGTGTTATAGTATAGAGTGTGTATAGGTGTTATAGTATAGAGTGTATATAGGGTTATAGTATAGAGTGTATATAGGGTTATAGTATAGAGTGTATATAGGTGTTATAGTATAGAGTGTATATAGGTGTTATAGTATAGAGTGTATATAGGGTTATAGTATAGAGTGTATATAGGATTATAGTATACAGTGTGTATAGGTGTTATAGTATAGAGTGTATATAGGGTTATAGTATAGAGTGTGTATAGGTGTTATAGTATAGAGTGTATATAGGGTTATAGTATAGAGTGTATATAGGGTTATAGTATAGAGTGTATATAGGTGTTATAGTATAGAGTGTATATAAGGTTATAGTATAGAGTGTATATAGGGTTTTAGTATAGAGTGTATATAGGGTTATAGTATAGAGTGTATATAGGCTTATAGTATAGAGTGTATATAGGTGTTATAGTATAGAGTGTATATAGGGTTATAGTATAGAGTATACATAGGTGTTATAATATAGAGTGTATATAGGTGTTATAGTATAGAGTGTATATAGGGTTATAGTATAGAGTGTATATAGGTGTTATAGTATAGAGTGTATATAGGGTTATAGTATAGTGTGTATATAGGGTTATAGTATAGAGTGTATATAGGTGTTATAGTATAGAGTGTATATAGGTGTTATAGTATAGAGTGTATATAGGGTTATAGTATAGAGTGTATATAGGGTTATAGTATACAGTGTGTATAGGTGTTATAGTATAGAGTGTATATAGGGTTATAGTATAGAGTGTATATAGGGTTATAGTATAGAGTGTATATAGGTTTTATCGTATAGAGTGTGTATAGGTGTTATAGTATAGAGTGTATATAGGGTTATAGTATAGAGTGTATATAGGGTTATAGTATAGAGTGTATATAGGTGTTATAGAATAGAGTGTGTATAGGTGTTATAGTATAGAGTGTATATAGGGTTATAGTATAGAGTGTATATAGGGTTATAGTATAGAGTGTATATAGGTATTATAGTATAGAGTGTATATAGGTTTATAGTATAGAGTGTATATAGGGTTATAGTATAGAGTGTATATAGGTGTTATAGTATAGAGTGTATATAGGTGTTATAGTATAGAGTGTATATAGGGTTATAGTATAGAGTGTATATAGGGCTATAGTATAGAGTGTATATAGGTGTTATAGTATAGAGTGTATATAGGGTTATAGTATAGAGTGTATATAGGGTTATAGTATAGATTGTATATAGGTGTTATAGTATAGAGTGTATATAGGTGTTATAGTATAGAGTGTATATAGGGTTATAGTATAGAGTGTATATAGGGTTATAGTATAGAGTGTATATAGGTGTTATAGTATAGAGTGTATATAGGTGTTATAGTATAGAGTGTATATAGGGTTATAGTATAGAGTGTATATTGGGTTATAGTATAGAGTGTGTATAGGTGTTATAGTATAGAGTGTATATAGGGTTATAGTATAGAGTGTATATAGGGTTATAGTATAGAGTGTATATAGGTGTTATCGTATAGAGTGTGTATAGGTGTTATAGTATAGAGTGTATATAGGGTTATAGTATAGAGTGTATATAGGGTTATAGTATAGAGTGTATATAGGTGTTATAGTATAGAGTCTATATAGGTGTTATAGTATAGAGTGTGTATAGGTGTTATAGTATAGAGTGTATATAGGGTTATAGTATAGAGTGTATATAGGGTTATAGTATAGAGTGTATATAGGTGTTATAGTATAGAGTGTATATAGGGTTATAGTATAGAGTGTATATAGGGTTATAGTATAGAGTGTATATAGGGTTATAGTATAGAGTGTATATAGGGTTATAGTATAGAGTGTATATAGGTGTTATGGTATAGAGTGTATGTAGGGTTATAGTATAGAGTATACATAGGTGTTATAGTATAGAGTGTATATAGGTGTTATAGTATAGAGTGTGTATAGGTGTTATAGTATAGAGTGTATATAGGGTTATAGTATAGAGTGTATATAGGGTTATAGTATAGAGTGTATATAGGTGTTATAGTATAGAGTGTATATAGGTGTTATAGTATAGAGTGTGTATAGGTGTTATAGTATAGAGTGTATATAGGGTTATAGTATAGAGTGTATATAGGGTTATAGTATAGAGTGTATATAGGTGTTATAGTATAGAGTGTATATAGGGTTATAGTATAGAGTGTATATAGGGTTTTAGTATAGAGTGTATATAGGGTTATAGTATAGAGTGTATATAGGCTTATAGTATAGAGTGTATATAGGTGTTATAGTATAGAGTGTATATAGGGTTATAGTATAGGGTATACGTAGGTGTTATAATATAGAGTGTATATAGGTGTTATAGTATAGAGTGTATATAGGGTTATAGTATAGAGTGTATATAGGTGTTATAGTATAGAGTGTATATAGGGTTATAGTATAGAGTGTATATAGGGTTATAGTATAGAGTGTATATAGGTGTTATAGTATAGAATGTATATAGGTGTTATAGTATAGAGTGTATATAGGGTTATAGTATAGAGTGTATATAGGGTTATAGTATACAGTGTGTATAGGTGTTATAGTATAGAGTGTATATAGGGTTATAGTATAGAGTGTATATAGGGTTATAGTATAGAGTGTATATAGGGTTATAGTATAGAGTGTATATAGGGTTATAGTATAGAGTGTATATAGGTGTTATAATATAGAGTGTATATAGGTGTTATAGTATAGAGTGTATATAGGGTTATAGTATAGAGTGTATATAGGGTTATAGTATAGAGTGTATATAGGTGTTATAGTATAGAGTGTATATAGGGTTATAGTATAGAGTGTATATAGGGTTATAGTATAGAGTGTATATAGGTGTTATAATATAGAGTGTATATAGGTGTTATAGTATAGAGTGTATATAGGGTTATAGTATAGAGTGTATATAGGTGTTATAGTATAGAGTGTATATAGGGTTATAGTATAGAGTGTATATAGGGTTATAGTATAGAGTGTATATAGGTGTTATAGTATAGAGTGTATATAGGTGTTATAGTATAGAGTGTATATAGGGTTATAGTATAGAGTGTATATAGGGTTATAGTATACAATGTGTATAGGTGTTATAGTATAGAGTGTATATAGGGTTATAGTATAGAGTGTATATAGGGTTATAGTATAGAGTGTATATAGGGTTATAGTATAGAGTGTATATAGGGTTATAGTATAGAGTGTATATAGGTGTTATAGTATAGAGTGTATATAGGTGTTATAGTATAGAGTGTGTATAGGTGTTATAGTATAGAGTTTATATAGTGTTATAGTATAGAGTGTATATAGGGTTATAGTATAGAGTGTATATAGGTGTTATGGTATAGAGTGTATATAGGGTTATAGTATAGAGTATACATAGGTGTTATAGTATAGAGTGTATATAGGTGTTATAGTATAGAGTGTGTATAGGTGTTATAGTATAGAGTGTATATAGGGTTATAGTATAGAGTGTATATAGGGTTATAGTATACAGTGTGTATAGGTGTTATAGTATAGAGTGTATATAGGGTTATAGTATAGAGTGTATATAGGGTTATAGTATAGAGTGTATATAGGTTTTATCGTATAGAGTGTGTATAGGTGTTATAGTATAGAGTGTATATAGGGTTATAGTATAGAGTGTATATAGGGTTATAGTATAGAGTGTATATAGGTGTTATAGTATAGAGTGTGTATAGGTGTTATAGTATAGAGTGTATATAGGGTTATAGTATAGAGTGTATATAGGGTTATAGTATAGAGTGTATATAGGTGTTATAGTATAGAGTGTATATAGGTTTATAGTATAGAGTGTATATAGGGTTATAGTATAGAGTGTATATAGGTGTTATAGTATAGAGTGTATATAGGTGTTATAGTATAGAGTGTATATAGGGTTATAGTATAGAGTGTATATAGGGTTATAGTATAGAGTGTATATAGGTGTTATAGTATAGAGTGTATATAGGGTTATAGTATAGAATGTATATAGGGTTATAGTATAGATTGTATATAGGTGTTATAGTATAGAGTGTATATAGGTGTTATAGTATAGAGTGTATATAGGGTTATAGTATAGAGTGTATATAGGGTTATAGTATAGAGTGTATATAGGTGTTATCGTATAGAGTGTGTATAGGTGTTATAGTATAGAGTGTATATAGGGTTATAGTATAGAGTGTATATAGGGTTATAGTATAGAGTGTATATAGGTGTTATAGTATAGAGTCTATATAGGTGTTATAGTATAGAGTGTGTATAGGTGTTATAGTATAGAGTGTATATAGGGTTATAGTATAGAGTGTATATAGGGTTATAGTATAGAGTGTATATAGGTGTTATAGTATAGAGTGTATATAGGGTTATAGTATAGAGTGTATATAGGGTTATAGTATAGAGTGTATATAGGGTTATAGTATAAAGTGTATATAGGGTTATAGTATAGAGTGTATATAGGTGTTATGGTATAGAGTGTATGTAGGGTTATAGTATAGAGTATACATAGGTGTTATAGTATAGAGTGTATATAGGTGTTATAGTATAGAGTGTGTATAGGTGTTATAGTATAGAGTGTATATAGGGTTATAGTATAGAGTGTATATAGGGTTATAGTATAGAGTGTATATAGGTGTTATAGTATAGAGTGTATATAGGTGTTATAGTATAGAGTGTGTATAGGTGTTATAGTATAGAGTTTATATAGGGTTATAGTATAGAGTGTATATAGGGTTATAGTATAGAGTGTATATAGGTGTTATAGTATAGAGTGTATATAGGGTTATAGTATAGAGTGTATATAGGGTATTAGTATAGAGTGTATATAGGGTTATAGTATAGAGTGTATATAGGCTTATAGTATAGAGTGTATATAGGTGTTATAGTATAGAGTGTATATAGGGTTATAGTATAGAGTATACATAGGTGTTATAATATAGAGTGTATATAGGTGTTATAGTATAGAGTGTATATAGGGTTATAGTATAGAGTGTATATAGGTGTTATAGTATAGAGTGTATATAGGGTTATAGTATAGAGTGTATATAGGGTTATAGTATAGAGTGTATATAGGTGTTATAGTATAGAGTGTATATAGGTGTTATAGTATAGAGTGTATATAGGGTTGTAGTATAGAGTGTATATAGGGTTATAGTATACAGTGTGTATAGGTATTATAGTATAGAGTGTATATAGGGTTATAGTATAGAGTGTATATAGGGTTATAGTATAGAGTGTATATAGGGTTATAGTATAGAGTGTATATAGGGTTATAGTATAGAGTGTATATAGGTGTTATAGTATAGAGTGTATATAGGTGTTATAGTATAGAGTGTGTATAGGTGTTATAGTATAGAGTTTATATAGGGTTATAGTATAGAGTGTATATAGGGTTATAGTATAGAGTGTATATAGGTGTTATGGTATAGAGTGTATATAGGGTTATAGTATAGAGTATACATAGGTGTTATAGTATAGAGTGTATATAGGTGTTATAGTATAGAGTGTGTATAGGTGTTATAGTATAGAGTGTATATAGGGTTATAGTATAGAGTGTATATAGGGTTATAGTATAGAGTGTATATAGGTGTTATAGTATAGAGTGTATATAGGTGTTATAGTATAGAGTGTGTATAGGTGTTATAGTATAGAGTTTATATAGGGTTATAGTATAGAGTGTATATAGCGTTATAGTATAGAGTGTATATAGGTGTTATAGTATAGAGTGTATATAGGGTTATAGTATAGAGTGTATATAGGGTTTTAGTATAGAGTGTATATAGGGTTATAGTATAGAGTGTATATAGGCTTATAGTATAGAGTGTATATAGGTGTTATAGTATAGAGTGTATATAGGGTTATAGTATAGAGTGTATATAGGGTTATAGTATAGAGTGTATATAGGGTTATAGTATAGAGTGTATATAGGTGTTATAGTATAGAGTATATATAGGTATTATAGTATAGAGTGTATATAGGTGTTATAGTATAGAGTGTATATAGGGTTATAGTATAGAGTGTATATAGGGTTATAGTATAAAGTGTATATAGTGTTATAGTATAGAGTGTATATAGGTGTTATAGTATAGAGTGTATATAGGTGTTATAGTATAGAGTGTATATAGGGTTATAGTATAGAGTGTATATAGGTGTTATAGTATAGAGTGTATAGAGGGTTATAGTATAGAGTGTATATAGGGTTATAGTATAAAGTGTATATAGGGTTATAGTATAGAGTGTATATAGGGTTATAGTATAGAGTGTATATAGGGTTATAGTATAGAGTGTATATAGGTGTTATAGTATAGAGTGTATATAGGGTTATAGTATAGAGTGTATATAGGGTTATAGTATAGAGTGTATATAGGTGTTATAGTATAGAGTGTATATAGGGTTATAGTATAGAGTGTATATAGGGTTATAGTATAGAGTGTATATAGGTGTTATAGTATAGAGTGTATATAGGTGTTATAGTATAGAGTGTATATAGAGTTATAGTATAGAGTGTATATAGGGTTATAGTATAGAGTGTATATAGGGGTTATAGTATAGAGTGTATATAGGTGTTATAGTATAAAGTGTATATAGGGTTATAGTATAAAGTGTATATAGGGTTATAGTATAGAGTGTATATAGGGTTATAGTATAGAGTGTATATAGGGTTATAGTATAGAGTGTATATAGGTCTTATAGTATAGAGTATATATAGGTGTTATAGTATAGAGTGTATATAGGGTTATAGTATAGAGTGTATATAGGGTTATAGTATAGAGTGTATATAGGTGTTATAGTATAGAGTATATATAGGTGTTATAGTATAGAGTGTATATAGGTGTTATAGTATAGAGTGTATATAGGGTTATAGTATAGAGTGTATATAGGGTTATAGTATAATGTGTATATAGGGTTATAGTATAGAGTGTATATAGGTGTTATAGTATAGAGTGTATATAGGTTTTATAGTATAGAGTGTATATAGGGTTATAGTATAGAGTGTATATAGGTGTTATAGTATAGAGTGTATATAGGGTTATAGTATAGAGTGTATATGGGGTTATAGTATAAAGTGTATATAGGGTTATAGTATAGAGTGTATATAGGGTTAAAGTATAGAGTGTATATAGGGTTAATTATATAGAGTGTATATAGGTGTTATAGTATAGAGTGTATATAGGGTTATAGTATAGAGTGTATATAGGTGTTATAGTATAGAGTGTATATAGGGGTATAGTATAGAGTGTATATAGGGTTATAGTATAGAGTGTATATAGGTGTTATAGTATAGAGTGTATATAGGGTTATAGTATAGAGTGTATATAGCGTTATAGTATAGAGTGTATATAGGTGTTATAGTATAGAGTGTATATAGGGTTATAGCATAGAGTGTATATAGGGTTTTAGTATAGAGTGTATATAGGGTTATAGTATAGAGTGTATATAGGCTTATAGTATAGAGTGTATATAGGTGTTATAGTATAGAGTGTATATAGGGTTATAGTATAGAGTGTATATAGGGTTATAGTATAGAGTGTATATAGGGTTATAGTATAGAGTGTATATAGGTGTTATAGTATAGAGTATATATAGGTATTATAGTATAGAGTGTATATAGGTGTTATAGTATAGAGTGTATATAGGTGTTATAGTATAGAGTGTGTATAGGTGTTATAGTATAGAGTTTATATAGGGTTATAGTATAGAGTGTATATAGGGTTATAGTATAGAGTGTATATAGGTGTTATGGTATAGAGTGTATATAGGGTTATAGTATAGAGTATACATAGGTGTTATAGTATAGAGTGTATATAGGTGTTATAGTATAGAGTGTGTATAGGTGTTATAGTATAGAGTGTATATAGGGTTATAGTATAGAGTGTATATAGGGTTATAGTATAGAGTGTATATAGGTGTTATAGTATAGAGTGTATATAGGTGTTATAGTATAGAGTGTGTATAGGTGTTATAGTATAGAGTTTATATAGGGTTATAGTATAGAGTGTATATAGCGTTATAGTATAGAGTGTATATAGGTGTTATAGTATAGAGTGTATATAGGGTTATAGTATAGAGTGTATATAGGGTTTTAGTATAGAGTGTATATAGAGTTATAGTATAGAGTGTATATAGGCTTATAGTATAGAGTGTATATAGGTGTTATAGTATAGAGTGTATATAGGGTTATAGTATAGAGTGTATATAGGGTTATAGTATAGAGTGTATATAGGGTTATAGTATAGAGTGTATATAGGTGTTATAGTATAGAGTATATATAGGTATTATAGTATAGAGTGTATATAGGTGTTATAGTATAGAGTGTATATAGGGTTATAGTATAGAGTGTATATAGGGTTATAGTATAAAGTGTTCATATTTATGAACATAAGAATATTTTAAGAATAAGACATATGTCAGGTCACCACTTGGTGCTGCTGGTAACATGTATCCCAGTACAACCTGTCTCATGGTCGGGTCGTTGGCGACTAAACTGGCAACCCCACTAAGGTTTCTTGGTGAGGAGGGTGACTTTGGACATCCTGCAGGACTAAAAACAAAACCTGTCAAAGGGCAAAGGAGCTCTTAAGAGTCAATGGCCATCCAAAATCACCGGGAGAGATGACCCCTTAGCCTTTGTCAAGGCAGAATTCTAGGAGAAGGAAAACTCTGATATAACACCTGCAACCCTGATGGTATCCAATGATGTTGACTTGTTCTTCTTTTTGGTAAATATCATCTTGGTTAAGAGAGTGGGACTGGCTTTGTGCAGTGCCTTTGCTCACTATAAAAGCTTCACGGCACAGGCATTGCTTTGTATCTGGAGATCTCTCTGCACTTGTCATTACATGGTACCATGGGCCCAGCACTATGTGTCAATAATTGTCACAAGTGTAGTGTTTGTACCAGAGTTTTCAAGTTGCTGGCTGGACTAAAAAGTCACACTCGTTCAGCGTATCGGTAGGGGTTCTCCTACATGGATATAAAGTAGTGGCCGTACTCGAAAACGAGTTGGCAGCCACCAGTATAAAGTGTATATAGTGTTATAGTATAGAGTGTATATAGGTGTTATAGTATAGAGTGTATATAGGTGTTATAGTATAGAGTGTATATAGGGTTATAGTATAGAGTGTATATAGGTGTTATAGTATAGAGTGTATAGAGGGTTATAGTATAGAGTGTATATAGGGTTATAGTATAAAGTGTATATAGGGTTATAGTATAGAGTGTACATAGGGTTATAGTATAGAGTGTATATAGGGTTATAGTATAGAGTGTATATAGGTGTTATAGTATAGAGTGTATATAGGGTTATAGTATAGAGTGTATATAGGGTTATAGTATAGAGTGTATATAGGTGTTATAGTATAGAGTGTATATAGCGTTATAGTATAGAGTGTATATAGGGTTATAGTATAGAGTGTATATAGGTGTTATAGTATAGAGTGTATATAGGTGTTATAGTATAGAGTGTATATAGGGTTATAGTATAGAGTGTATATAGGGTTATAGTATAGAGTGTATATAGGTGTTATAGTATAGAGTGTATATAGGTGTTATAGTATAAAGTGTATATAGGGTTATAGTATAAAGTGTATATAGGGTTATAGTATAGAGTGTATATAGGGTTATAGTATAGAGTGTATATAGGGTTATAGTATAGAGTGTATATAGGTCTTATAGTATAGAGTATATATAGGTGTTATAGTATAGAGTGTATATAGGGTTATAGTATAGAGTGTATATAGGGTTATAGTATAGAGTGTATATAGGTGTTATAGTATAGAGTGTATATAGGGTTATAGTATAGAGTGTATATAGGGTTATAGTATAAAGTGTATATAGGGTTATAGTATAGAGTGTATATAGGGTTAAAGTATAGAGTGTATATAGGGTTAATTATATAGAGTGTATATAGGTGTTATAGTATAGAGTGTATATAGGGTTATAGTATAGAGTGTATATAGGTGTTATAGTATAGAGTGTATATAGGGTTATAGTATAGAGTGTATATAGGGTTATAGTATAGAGTGTATATAGGTGTTATAGTATAGAGTGTATATAGGGTTATAGTATAGAGTGTATATAGCGTTATAGTATAGAGTGTATATAGGTGTTATAGTATAGAGTGTATATAGGGTTATAGTATAGAGTGTATATAGGGTTTTAGTATAGAGTGTATATAGGGTTATAGTATAGAGTGTATATAGGCTTATAGTATAGAGTGTATATAGGTGTTATAGTATAGAGTGTATATAGGGTTATAGTATAGAGTGTATATAGGGTTATAGTATAGAGTGTATATAGGGTTATAGTATAGAGTGTATATAGGTGTTATAGTATAGAGTATATATAGGTATTATAGTATAGAGTGTATATAGGTGTTATAGTATAGAGTGTATATAGGGTTATAGTATAGAGTGTATATAGGGTTATAGTATAAAGTGTATATAGTGTTATAGTATAGAGTGTATATAGGTGTTATAGTATAGAGTGTATATAGGTGTTATAGTATAGAGTGTATATAGGGTTATAGTATAGAGTGTATATAGGTGTTATAGTATAGAGTGTATAGAGGGTTATAGTATAGAGTGTATATAGGGTTATAGTATAGAGTGTATATAGGGTTATAGTATAGAGTGTATATAGGTGTTATAGTATAGAGTGTATATAGGGTTATAGTATAAAGTGTATATAGGGTTATAGTATAGTGTGTATATAGGGTTATAGTATAGAGTGTATATAGGGTTATAGTATAGAGTGTATATAGGTGTTATAGTATAGAGTGTATATAGGGTTATAGTATAGAGTGTATATAGGGTTATAGTATAGAGTGTATATAGGTGTTATAGTATAGAGTGTATATAGGGTTATAGTATAGAGTGTATATAGGGTTATAGTATAGAGTGTATATAGGTGTTATAGTATAGAGTGTATATAGGTGTTATAGTATAGAGTGTATATAGGGTTATAGTATAGAGTGTATATAGGGTTATAGTATAGAGTGTATATAGGTGTTATAGTATAGAGTGTATATAGGTGTTATAGTATAAAGTGTATATAGGGTTATAGTATAAAGTGTATATAGGGTTATAGTATAGAGTGTATATAGGGTTATAGTATAGAGTGTATATAGGGTTATAGTATAGAGTGTATATAGGTCTTATAGTATAGAGTATATATAGGTGTTATAGTATAGAGTGTATATAGGGTTATAGTATAGAGTGTATATAGGGTTATAGTATAGAGTGTATATAGGTGTTATAGTATAGAGTATATATAGGTGTTATAGTATAGAGTGTATATAGGTGTTATAGTATAGAGTGTATATAGGGTTATAGTATAGAGTGTATATAGGGTTATAGTATAAAGTGTATATAGGGTTATAGTATAGAGTGTATATAGGTTTTATAGTATAGAGTGTATATAGGGTTATAGTATAGAGTGTATATAGGTGTTATAGTATAGAGTGTATATAGGGTTATAGTATAGAGTGTATATAGGGTTATAGTATAAAGTGTATATAGGGTTATAGTATAGAGTGTATATAGGGTTAAAGTATAGAGTGTATATAGGGTTAATTATATAGAGTGTATATAGGTGTTATAGTATAGAGTGTATATAGGGTTATAGTATAGAGTGTATATAGGTGTTATAGTATAGAGTGTATATAGGGTTATAGTATAGAGTGTATATAGGGTTATAGTATAGAGTGTATATAGGTGTTATAGTATAGAGTGTATATAGGTGTTATAGTATAGAGTGTATATAGGGTTATAGTATAGAGTGTATATAGGGTTATAGTATAGAGTGTATATAGGTGTTATAGTATAGAGTGTATATAGGTGTTATAGTATAAAGTGTATATAGGGTTATAGTATAAAGTGTATATAGGGTTATAGTATAGAGTGTATATAGGGTTATAGTATAGAGTGTATATAGGGTTATAGTATAGAGTGTATATAGGTGTTATAGTATAGAGTATATATAGGTGTTATAGTATAGAGTGTATATAGGTGTTATAGTATAGAGTGTATATAGGGTTATAGTATAAAGTGTATATAGGGTTATAGTATAAAGTGTATATCGGGTTATAGTACAGAGTGTATATAGGTGTTATAGTATAGAGTGTATATAGGTGTTATAGTATAGAGTGTATATAGGGTTATAGTATAGAGTGTATATAGGTGTTATAATATAGAGTGTATATAGGGTTATAGTATAGAGTGTATATAGGGTTATAATATAAAGTGTATATAGGGTTATAGTATAGAGTGTATATAGGGTTATAGTATAGAGTGTATATAGGGTTATAGTATAGAGTGTATATAGGTGTTATAGTATAGAGTATATATAGGTTTTATAGTATAGAGTGTATATAGGTGTTATAGTATAAAGTGTATATAGGGTTATAGTATAGAGTGTATATAGGTGTTATAGTATAGAGTATATATAGGTGTTATAGATAGAGTGTATATAGGTGTTATAGTATAGAGTGTATATCGGTGTTATAGTATAGAGTGTATATAGGGTTATAGTATAGAGTGTATATAGGTGTTATAGTATAAAGTGTATATAGGGTTATAGTATAGAGTGTATATAGGGTTATAGTATAGAGTATATATAGGTGTTATAGTATAGAGTGTATATAGGTGTTATAGTATAGAGTGTATATAGGTGTTATAGTATAAAGTGTATATAGGGTTATAGTATAGAGTGTATATAGGGTTATAGTATAGAGTGTATATAGGGTTATAGTATAGAGTGTATATAGGGTTATAGTATAAAGTGTATATAGGGTTATAGTATAGAGTGTATATAGGGTTATAGTATAGAGTGTATATAGGGTTATAGTATAGAGTGTATATAGGGTTATAGTATAGAGTGTATATAGGTGTTATAGTATAAAGTGTATATAGGGTTATAGTATAGAGTGTATATAGTGTTATAGTATAGAGTGTATATAGGGTTATAGTATAGAGTGTATATAGGGTTATAGTATAAAGTGTATATAGGGTTATAGTATAGAGTGTATATAGGTGTTATAGTATAGTGTGTATATAGGGTTATAGTATAAAGTGTATATAGGGTTATAGTATAGAGTGTATATAGGGTTATAGTATAAAGTGTATATAGGGTTATAGTATAGAGTGTATATAGGGTTATAGTATAGAGTGTATATAGGGTTATAGTATAGAGTGTATATAGGGTTATAGTATAGAGTGTATATAGGTGTTATAGTATAGAGTGTATATAGGTGTGATAGTATAGAGTGTATATCGGTGTTATAGTATAGAGTGTATATAGGTGTTATAGTATAGAGTGTATATCGGTGTTATAGTATAGTGTGTATATAGGTGTGATAGTATAGCGTGTATGTACGTGTTATAGTATAGAGTGTATATAGGGTTATAGTATAAAGTGTATATAGGGTTATAGTATAGAGTGTATATAGGGTTATAGTATAGAGTGTATATAGGGTTATAGTATAGAGTGTATATAGGGTTATAGTATAGAGAATATATAGGTGTTATAGTATAGAGTGTATATAGGTGTTATAGTATAGAGTGTATATAGGGTTATAGTATAAAGTGTATATAGGGTTATAGTATAGAGTGTATATAGGGTTATAGTATAGAGTGTATATAGGGTTATAGTATAAAGTGTATATAGGGTTATAGTATAGAGTGTATATAGGGTTATAATATAGAGTGTATATAGGGTTATAGTATAGAGTGTATATAGGGTTATAGTATAGAGTGTATATAGGTGTGATAGTATAAAGTGTATATAGGGTTATAGTATAGAGTGTATATAGGGTTATATTATAGAGTGTATATAGGGTTATAGTATAGAGTGTATATAGGGTTATAGTATAGAGTGTATATAGGTGTTATAGTATAGAGTGTATATAGGTGTTATAGTATAGAGTGTATATAGGGTTATAGTATAAAGTGTATATCGGTGTTATAGTATAGAGTGTATATAGGTGTTATAGTATAGAGTGTATATCGGTGTTATAGTATAGAGTGTATATAGGTGTTATAGTATAGAGTGTATGTACGTGTTATAGTATAGAGTGTATATAGGGTTATAGTATAAAGTGTATATAGGGTTATAGTATAGAGTGTATATAGGTGTTATAGTATAGAGTGTATATAGGGTTATAGTATAGAGTGTATATAGGGTTATAGTATAGAGTGTATATAGGGTTATAGTATAGAGTATATATAGGTGTTATAGTATAGAGTGTATATAGGTGTTATAGTATAGAGTGTATATAGGGTTATAGTATAGAGTGTATATAGGGTTATAGTATAAAGTGTATATAGGGTTATAGTATAGAGTGTATATAGGTGTTATAGTATAGAGTGTATATAGGTGTTATAGTATAGAGTGTATATCGGTGTTATTGTATAGAGTATATATAGGTGTTATAGTATAGAGTGTATGTAGGTGTTATAGTATAGAGTGCATATAGGGTTATAGTATAGAGTGTATATAGGGTTATAGTATAGAGTGTAGATAGGGTTATAGTATAGAGTGTATATAGGTGTTATAGTATAGAGTGTATATAGGTGTTATAGTATAGAGTGTATATAGGGTTATATTATAAAGTGTATATAGGGTTATAGTATAGAGTGTATATAGGGTTATAGTATAGAGTGTATATAGGGTTATAGTATAGAGTGTATATAGGGTTATAGTATAGAGTGTATATAGGTGTTATAGTATAGAGTGTATATAGGTGTTATAGTATAGAGTGTATATCGGTGTTATAGTATAGAGTGTATAGAGGTGTTATAGTATAGAGTGTATATAGGGTTATAGTATAGTGTGTATATAGGGTTATAGTATAGAGTGTATATAGGGTTATAGTATAGAATGTATATAGGTGTTATAGTATAAAGTGTATATAGGGTTATAGTATAGAGTGTATATAGGGTTATAGTATAGAGTGTATGTAGGTGTTATAGTATAGAGTGTATATAGGGTTATAGTATGGAGTGTATATAGGTGTTATAGTATAGAGTGTATATAGGTGTTATAGTATAGAGTGTATATAGGGTTATAGTATAGAGTGTGTATAGGTGTTATAGTATAGAGTGTATATAGGTGTTATAGTATAGAGTGTATGTAGGTGTTATAGTATAGAGTGTATATAGGTGTTATAGTATAGAGTGTATATAGGGTTATAGTATAGAGTGTGTATAGGTGTTATAGTATAGAGTGTATGTAGGGGGTATAGTATAGAGTATATATAGGTGTTATAGTATAGAGTATATATAGGTGTTATAGTATAGAGTGTATATAGGTGTTATAGTATGGAGTGTATATAGGGTTATAGTATAGAGTGTATATAGGTGTTATAGTATAGAGTGTATATAGGTATTATAATATAGAGTGTATGTAGGTGTTATAGTATAGAGTGTATATCGGTGTTATAGTATAGAGTATATATAGGTGTTATAGTATAGAGTGTATATAGGTGTTATAGTATAGAGTGTATATAGGTGTTATAGTATAGAGTGTATGTAGGGGGTATAGTATAGAGTGTATATAGGTGTTATAGTATAGAGTGTATATAGGTGTTATAGTATAGAGTATATATAGGTGTTATAGTATAGAGTGTATATAGGTGTTATAGTATAGAGTGTATATAGGTGTTATAGTATAGAGTGTATGTAGGGGGTATAGTATAGAGTATATATAGGTGTTATAGTATAGAGTATATATAGGTGTTATAGTATAGAGTGTATATAGGTGTTATAGTATGGAGTGTATATAGGGTTATAGTATAGAGTGTATATAGGTGTTATAGTATAGAGTGTATATAGGTATTATAATATAGAGTGTATGTAGGTGTTATAGTATAGAGTGTATATCGGTGTTATAGTATAGAGTATATATAGGTGTTATAGTATAGAGTGTATATAGGGTTATAGTATAGAATGTATATAGGTGTTATAGTATAGAGTGTATATAGGTTTATAGTATAGAGTGTATATAGGGTTATAGTATAAAGTGTATATAGGGTTATAGTATAGAGTGTATATAGGGTTATAGTATTGAGTGTATATAGGGTTATAGTATAGAGTGTATATAGGTGTTATAGTATAGAGTGTATATAGGGTTATAGTATAGAGTGTATATAGGGTTATAGTATAAAGTGTATATAGGGTTATAGTATAGAGTGTATATAGGGTTATAGTATAGAGTGTATATAGGGTTATAGTATAGATTGTATATAGGTGTTATAGTATAGAGTATATATAGGTGTTATAGTATAGAGTGTATATAGGTGTTATAGTATAAAGTGTATATAGGATTATAGTATAGAGTGTATATAGGGTTATAGTATAGAGTGTATATAGGGTTATAGTATAGAGTGTATATAGGGTTATAGTATAAAGTGTATATAGGGTTATAGTATAGAGTGTATATAGGTGTTATAGTATAGAGTGTATATAGGGTTATAGTATAAAGTGTATATAGGGTTATAGTATAGAGTGTATATAGGTGTTATAATATAGAGTGTATATAGGGTTATAGTATAGAGTGTGTATAGGTGTTATAGTATAGAGTGTATATAGGTGTTATAGTATAGAGTGTATATAGGTGTTATAGTATAGAGTGTATATAGGTGTTATATTATAGAGTGTATATAGGTGTTATAGTATAGAGTGTATATAGGTGTTATAGTATAGAGTGTATATAGGTGTTATAGTATAGAGTGTATATAGGTGTTATAGTATAGAGTGTATATAGGTATTATAGTATAGAGTGTATATAGGTGTTATAGTATAGAGTGTATGTAGGTGTTATAGTATAGAGTGTTGTAGTATAGAGTGTATATAGGTGTTATAGTATAGAGTGTATATAGGTGTTATAGTATAGAGTGTATATCGGTGTTATAGTATAGAGTGTATATAGGTGTTATAGTATAGAGTGTATATAGGTGTTATAGTATAGAGTGTATATAGGTGTTATAGTATAGAGTGTATATAGGTGTTATAGTATAGAGTGTATATAGGTGTTATAGTATAGAGTGTATATAGGTGTTATAGTATAGAGTGTATATAGGGTTATAGTATAAAGTGTATATAGGGTTATAGTATAGAGTGTATATAGGGTTATAGTATAGAGTGTATATAGGGTAATAGTATAGAGTGTATATAGTGTTATAGTATAGAGTGTATATAGGTGTTATAGTATAAAGTGTATATAGGGTTATAGTATAGAGTGTATATAGGGTTATAGTATAGAGTGTATATAGGGTTATAGTATAGAGTGTATATAGGGTTATAGTATAAAGTGTATATAGGGTAATAGTATAGAGTGTATATAGGTGTTATAGTATAGAGTGTATATAGGGTTATAGTATAAAGTGTATATAGGGTTATAGTATAGAGTGTATATAGGGTTATAGTATAAAGTGTATATAGGGTTATAGTATAGAGTGTATATAGGGTTATAGTATAGAGTGTATATAGGGTTATAGTATAGAGTGTATATAGGGTTATAGTATAGAGTGTATATAGGTGTTATAGTATAGAGTGTATATAGGTGTTATAGTATAGAGTGTATATAGTGTTATAGTATAAAGTTTATATAGGGTTATAGTATAGAGTGTATATAGGGTTATAGTATAAAGTGTATATAGGGTTATAGTATAGAGTGTATATAGGGTTATAGTATAGAGTGTATATAGGGTGTATAGTATAGAGTGTATAGAGGGTTATAGTATAAAGTGTATATAGGATTATAGTATAGAGTGTATATAGGGTTATATTATAGAGTGTATATAGGGTTATAGTATAGAGTTTATATAGGTGTTATAGTATAGAGTGTATATAGGTGTTATAGTATAGAGTGTATATAGGGTTATAGTATAAAGTGTATATAGGGTTATAGTATAGAGTGTATATAGGGTTATAGTATAGAGTGTAGATAGGGTTATAGTATAGAGTGTATATAGGTGTTATAGTATAGAGTGTATATAGGTGTTATAGTATAGAGTGTATATAGGGTTATATTATAAAGTGTATATAGGGTTATAGTATAGAGTGTATATAGGGTTATAGTATAGAGTGTATATAGGGTTATAGTATAGAGTGTATATAGAGTTATAGTATAGAGTGTATATAGGTGTTATAGTATAGAGTGTATATAGGTGTTATAGTATAGAGTGTATATCGGTGTTATAGTATAGAGTGTATAGAGGTGTTATAGTATAGAGTGTATATAGGGTTATAGTATAGTGTGTATATAGGGTTATAGTATAGAGTGTAAATAGGGTTATAGTATAGAGTGTATATAGGTGTTATAGTATAAAGTGTATATAGGGTTATAGTATAGAGTGTATATAGGGTTATAGTATAGAGTGTATGTAGGTGTTATAGTATAGAGTGTATATAGGGTTATAGTATGGAGTGTATATAGGTGTTATAGTATAGAGTGTATATAGGTGTTATAGTATAGAGTGTATATTGGGTTATATTATAGAATGTATATAGGGTTATAGTATAGAGTGTATATAGGGTTATAGTATAGAGTGTATATAGGTGTTATAGTATAGAGTGTAAATAGGGTTATAGTATAGAGTGTATATCGGTGTTATTGTATAGAGTGTATATAGGGTTATAGTATAGAGTGTATGTAGGTGTTATAGTATAGAGTGTATATAGGTGTTATAGTATAGAGTGTATATAGGGTTATAGTATAGAGTGTATATAGGTGTTATAGTATAGAGTGTATATAGGTGTTATAGTATAGAGTGTATATCGGTGTTATAGTATAGAGTATATATAGGTGTTATAATATAGAGTATATATAGGGTTATAGTATAGAGTGTATATAGGTGTTATAGTATAGAGTGTGTATAGGTGTTATAATATAGAGTGTATATAGGTGTTATAGTATAGAGTGTATGTAGGGGGTATATTATAGAGTATATATAGGTGTTATAGTATAGAGTATATATAGGTGTTATAGTATAGAGTGTATATAGGTGTTATAGTATGGAGTGTATATAGGGTTATAGTATAGAGTGTATATAGGTGTTATAGTATAGAGTGTATATCGGTGTTATAGTATAGAGTATATATAGGTGTTATAGTATAGAGTGTATATAGGTGTTATAGTATAGAGTGTATATAGGGTTATAGTATAGAGTTTATATAGGTGTTATAGTATAGAGTGTATATTGGTGTTATAGTATAGAGTGTATATAGGTGTTATAGTATAAAGTGTATATAGGGTTATAGTATAGAGTGTATATAGGGTTATAGTATAGAGTGTATAAAGGGTTATAGTATAGAGTGTATATAGGGTTATAGTATAAAGTGATTCTAGGGTTATAGTATAGAGTGTATATAGGGTTATAGTATAGAGTGTATATAGGGTTATAGTATAGAGTGTATATAGGGTTATAGTATAGAGTATATAAAGGTGTTATAGTATAGAGTGTATATAGGTGTTATAGTATAGAGTGTATATAGGTGTTATAGTATAGAGTGTATATAGAGTTATAGTATAAAGTGTATATAGGGTTATAGTATAGAGTGTATATAGGGTTATAGTATAGAGTGTATATAGTGTTATAGTATAGAGTGTATATAGGGTTATAGTATAAAGTGTATATAGGGTTATAATATAGAGTGTATATAGGGTTATAGTATAAAGTGTATATAGGATTATAGTATAGAGTGTATATAGGGTTATAGTATAGAGTGTATATAGGGTTATAGTATAGAGTGTATATAGGGTTATAGTATAGAGTGTATATAGGTGTTATAGTATAGAGTGTATATAGGTGTTATAGTATAGAGTGTATATAGGGTTATAGTATAAAGTGTATATAGGGTTATAGTATAGAGTGTATATAGGGTTATAGTATAAAGTGTATATAGGGTTATAGTATAGAGTGTATATAGGTGTTATAATATAGAGTGTATATAGGGTTATAGTATAGAGTGTGTATAGGTGTTATAGTATAGAGTGTATATAGGTGTTATAGTATAGAGTGTATATAGGTGTTATAGTATAGAGTGTATATAGGTGTTATATTATAGAGTGTATATAGGTGTTATAGTATAGAGTGTATATAGGTGTTATAGTATAGAGTGTATATAGGTGTTATAGTATAGAGTGTATATAGGTGTTATAGTATAGAGTGTATATAGGTATTATAGTATAGAGTGTATATAGGTGTTATAGTATAGAGTGTATGTAGGTGTTATAGTATAGAGTGTTGTAGTATAGAGTGTATATAGGTGTTATAGTATAGAGTGTATATAGGTGTTATAGTATAGAGTGTATATCGGTGTTATAGTATAGAGTGTATATAGGTGTTATAGTATAGAGTGTATATAGGTGTTATAGTATAGAGTGTATATAGGTGTTATAGTATAGAGTGTATATAGGTGTTATAGTATAGAGTGTATATAGGTGTTATAGTATAGAGTGTATATAGGTGTTATAGTATAGAGTGTATATAGGGTTATAGTATAAAGTGTATATAGGGTTATAGTATAGAGTGTATATAGGGTTATAGTATAGAGTGTATATAGGGTAATAGTATAGAGTGTATATAGTGTTATAGTATAGAGTGTATATAGGTGTTATAGTATAAAGTGTATATAGGGTTATAGTATAGAGTGTATATAGGGTTATAGTATAGAGTGTATATAGGGTTATAGTATAGAGTGTATATAGGGTTATAGTATAAAGTGTATATAGGGTAATAGTATAGAGTGTATATAGGTGTTATAGTATAGAGTGTATATAGGGTTATAGTATAAAGTGTATATAGGGTTATAGTATAGAGTGTATATAGGGTTATAGTATAAAGTGTATATAGGGTTATAGTATAGAGTGTATATAGGGTTATAGTATAGAGTGTATATAGGGTTATAGTATAGAGTGTATATAGGGTTATAGTATAGAGTGTATATAGGTGTTATAGTATAGAGTGTATATAGGTGTTATAGTATAGAGTGTATATAGTGTTATAGTATAAAGTTTATATAGGGTTATAGTATAGAGTGTATATAGGGTTATAGTATAAAGTGTATATAGGGTTATAGTATAGAGTGTATATAGGGTTATAGTATAGAGTGTATATAGGGTTATAGTATAGAGTGTATAGAGGGTTATAGTATAAAGTGTATATAGGATTATAGTATAGAGTGTATATAGGGTTATATTATAGAGTGTATATAGGGTTATAGTATAGAGTTTATATAGGTGTTATAGTATAGAGTGTATATAGGTGTTATAGTATAGAGTGTATATAGGGTTATAGTATAAAGTGTATATAGGGTTATAGTATAGAGTGTATATAGGGTTATAGTATAGAGTGTAGATAGGGTTATAGTATAGAGTGTATATAGGTGTTATAGTATAGAGTGTATATAGGTGTTATAGTATAGAGTGTATATAGGGTTATATTATAAAGTGTATATAGGGTTATAGTATAGAGTGTATATAGGGTTATAGTATAGAGTGTATATAGGGTTATAGTATAGAGTGTATATAGAGTTATATTATAGAGTGTATATAGGTGTTATAGTATAGAGTGTATATAGGTGTTATAGTATAGAGTGTATATCGGTGTTATAGTATAGAGTGTATAGAGGTGTTATAGTATAGAGTGTATATAGGGTTATAGTATAGTGTGTATATAGGGTTATAGTATAGAGTGTAAATAGGGTTATAGTATAGAGTGTATATAGGTGTTATAGTATAAAGTGTATATAGGGTTATAGTATAGAGTGTATATAGGGTTATAGTATAGAGTGTATGTAGGTGTTATAGTATAGAGTGTATATAGGGTTATAGTATGGAGTGTATATAGGTGTTATAGTATAGAGTGTATATAGGTGTTATAGTATAGAGTGTATATTGGGTTATATTATAGAATGTATATAGGGTTATAGTATAGAGTGTATATAGGGTTATAGTATAGAGTGTATATAGGTGTTATAGTATAGAGTGTATATAGGTGTTATAGTATAGAGTGTATATCGGTGTTATTGTATAGAGTATATATAGGTGTTATAGTATAGAGTGTATGTAGGTGTTATAGTATAGAGTGTATATAGGTGTTATAGTATAGAGTGTATATAGGGTTATAGTATAGAGTGTATATAGGTGTTATAGTATAGAGTGTATATAGGTGTTATAGTATAGAGTGTATATCGGTGTTATAGTATAGAGTATATATAGGTGTTATAATATAGAGTATATATAGGGTTATAGTATAGAGTGTATATAGGTGTTATAGTATAGAGTGTGTATAGGTGTTATAATATAGAGTGTATATAGGTGTTATAGTATAGAGTGTATGTAGGGGGTATATTATAGAGTATATATAGGTGTTATAGTATAGAGTATATATAGGTGTTATAGTATAGAGTGTATATAGGTGTTATAGTATGGAGTGTATATAGGGTTATAGTATAGAGTGTATATAGGTTTTATAGTATAGAGTGTATATCGGTGTTATAGTATAGAGTATATATAGGTGTTATAGTATAGAGTGTATATAGGTGTTATAGTATAGAGTGTATATAGGGTTATAGTATAGAGTTTATATAGGTGTTATAGTATAGCGTGTATATTGGTGTTATAGTATAGAGTGTATATAGGTGTTATAGTATAAAGTGTATATAGTGTTATAGTATAGAGTGTATATAGGGTTATAGTATAGAGTGTATAAAGGGTTATAGTATAGAGTGTATATAGGGTTATAGTATAAAGTGATTCTAGGGTTATAGTATAGAGTGTATATAGGGTTATAGTATAGAGTGTATATAGGGTTATAGTATAGAGTGTATATAGGGTTATAGTATAGAGTATATAAAGGTGTTATAGTATAGAGTGTATATAGGTGTTATAGTATAGAGTGTATATAGGTGTTATAGTATAGAGTGTATATAGAGTTATAGTATAAAGTGTATATAGGGTTATAGTATAGAGTGTATATAGGGTTATAGTATAGAGTGTATATAGTGTTATAGTATAGAGTGTATATAGGGTTATAGTATAAAGTGTATATAGGGTTATAGTATAGAGTGTATATAGGGTTATAGTATAAAGTGTATATAGGATTATAGTATAGAGTGTATATAGGGTTATAGTATAGAGTGTATATAGGGTTATAGTATAGAGTGTATATAGGGTTATAGTATAGAGTGTATATAGGTGTTATAGTATAGAGTGTATATAGGTGTTATAGTATAGAGTGTATATAGGGTTATAGGATAAAGTGTATATAGGGTTATAGTATAGAGTGTATATAGGGTTATAGTATAGAGTGTATATAGGGTTATAGTATAGAGTGTATATAGGGTTATAGTATAGAGTGTATATAGGGTTATAGTATAGAGTGTATATAGGTGTTATAGTATAGAGTGTATATAGGTGTTATAGTATAGAGTGTATATAGGGTTATAGTATAGAGTGTATAGAGGTGTTATAGTATAGAGTGTATATAGGGTTATAGTATAGTGTGTATATAGGGTTATAGTATAGAGTGTATATAGGGTTATAGTATAGAGTGTATATAGGTGTTATAGTATAGAGTGTATATAGGTGTTATAGTATAGAGTGTATATAGGGTTATAGTATAAAGTGTATATAGGGTTATAGTATAGAGTGTATATAGGGTTATAGTATAGAGTGTATATAGGGTTATAGTATAGAGTGTATATAGGTGTTATAGTATAGAGTGTATATAGGTGTTATAGTATAGAGTGTATATCGGTGTTATAGTATAGAGTATATATAGGTGTTATAATATAGAGTATATATAGGGTTATAGTATAGAGTGTATATAGGTGTTATAGTATAGAGTGTGTATAGGTGTTATAGTATAGAGTGTATATAGGTGTTATAGTATAGAGTGTATATAGGTGTTATAGTATAGAGTGTATGTAGGGGGTATATTATAGAGTATATATAGGTGTTATAGTATAGAGTATATATAGGTGTTATAGTATAGAGTGTATATAGGTGTTATAGTATGGAGTGTATATAGGGTTATAGTATAGAGTGTATATAGGTGTTATAGTATAGAGTGTATATCGGTGTTATAGTATAGAGTATATATAGGTGTTATAGTATAGAGTGTATATAGGTGTTATAGTATAGAGTGTATATAGGGTTATAGTATAGAGTTTATATAGGTGTTATAGTATAGAGTGTATATTGGTGTTATAGTATAGAGTGTATATAGGTGTTATAGTATAGAGTGTATATAGGTGTTATAGTATAAAGTGTATATAGGGTTATAGTATAGAGTGTATATAGGGTTATAGTATAGAGTGTATATAGGGTTATAGTATAGAGTGTATATAGGGTTATAGTATAAAGTGATTCTAGGGTTATAGTATAGAGTGTATATAGGGTTATAGTATAGAGTGTATATAGGGTTATAGTATAGAATGTATATAGGGTTATAGTATAGAGTATATAAAGGTGTTATAGTATAGAGTGTATATAGGTGTTATAGTATAGAGTGTATATAGGTGTTATAGTATAGAGTGTATATAGAGTTATAGTATAAAGTGTATATAGGGTTATAGTATAGAGTGTATATAGGGTTATAGTATAGAGTGTATATAGTGTTATAGTATAGAGTGTATATAGGGTTATAGTATAAAGTGTATATAGGGTTATAGTATAGAGTGTATATAGGGTTATAGTATAAAGTGTATATAGGATTATAGTATAGAGTGTATATAGGGTTATAGTATAGAGTGTATATAGGGTTATAGTATAGAGTGTATATAGGGTTATAGTATAGAGTGTATATAGGTGTTATAGTATAGAGTGTATATAGGTGTTATAGTATAGAGTGTATATAGGGTTATAGTATAAAGTGTATATAGGGTTATAGTATAGAGTGTATATAGGGTTATAGTATAGAGTGTATATAGGGTTATAGTATAGAGTGTATATAGGGTTATAGTATAGAGTGTATATAGGGTTATAGTATAGAGTGTATATAGGTGTTATAGTATAGAGTGTATATAGGTGTTATAGTATAGAGTGTATATAGGGTTATAGTATAGAGTGTATAGAGGTGTTATAGTATAGAGTGTATATAGGGTTATAGTATAGTGTGTATATAGGGTTATAGTATAGAGTGTATATAGGGTTATAGTATAGAGTGTATATAGGTGTTATAGTATAGAGTGTATATAGGTGTTATAGTATAGAGTGTATATAGGGTTATAGTATAAAGTGTATATAGGGTTATAGTATAGAGTGTATATAGGGTTATAGTATAGAGTGTATATAGGGTTATAGTATAGAGTGTATATAGGGTTATAGTATAGAGTGTATATAGGGTTATAGTATAGAGTGTATATAGGTGTTATAGTATAGAGTGTATATAGGTGTTATAGTATAGAGTGTATATCGGTGTTATAGTATAGAGTGTATAGAGGTGTTATAGTATAGAGTGTATATAGGGTTATAGTATAGTGTGTATATAGGGTTATAGTATAGAGTGTATATAGGGTTATAGTATAGAGTGTATATAGGTGTTATAGTATAAAGTGTATATAGGGTTATAGTATAGAGTGTATATAGGGTTATAGTATAGAGTGTATGTAGGTGTTATAGTATAGAGTGTATATAGGGTTATAGTATGGAGTGTATATAGGTGTTATAGTATAGAGTGTATATAGGTGTTATAGTATAGAGTGTATATAGGGTTATAGTATAGAATGTATATAGGGTTATAGTATAGAGTGTATATAGGGTTATAGTATAGAGTGTATATAGGTGTTATAGTATAGAGTGTATATAGGTGTTATAGTATAGAGTGTATATCGGTGTTATTGTATAGAGTATATATAGGTGTTATAGTATAGAGTATGTATAGGTGTTATAGTATAGAGTGTATATAGGTGTTATAGTATAGAGTGTATATAGGTGTTATAGTATAGAGTGTATATAGGTGTTATAGTATAGAGTGTATATAGGGTTATAGTATAGAGTATGTATAGGTGTTATAATATAGAGTGTATATAGGTGTTATAGTATAGAGTGTATATAGGGTTATAGTATAGAGTGTATATAGGGTTATAGTATAGAGTGTATATAGGGGTATAGTATAGAGTATATATAGGTGTTATAGTATAGAGTATATATAGGTGTTATAGTATAGAGTGTATATAGGTGTTATAGTATGGAGTGTATATAGGGTTATAGTATAGAGTGTATATAGGGTTATAGTATAGAGTGTATATAGGGTTATAGTATAGAGTGTATATAGGTGTTATAGTATAGAGTGTATATAGGTGTTATAGTATAGAGTGTATATAGGTATTATAATATAGAGTGTATGTAGGTGTTATAGTATAGAGTGTATATCGGTGTTATAGTATAGAGTATATATAGGTGTTATAGTATAGAGTGTATATAGCTGTTATAGTATAGAGTGTATATAGGGTTATAGTATAGAGTGTATATAGGTGTTATAGTATAGAGTGTATATAGGGTTACAGTATAGAGTTTATATAGGTGTTATAGTATAGAGTGTATATAGGTGTTATAGTATAGAGTGTATATAGGTGTTATAGTATAGAGTGTATATAGGTGTTATAGTATAAAGTGTATATAGGGTTATAGTATAGCGTGTATATAGGGTTATAGTATAGAGTGTATATAGGGTTATAGTATAGAGTGTATATAGGGTTATAGTATAAAGTGTATATAGGGTTATAGTATAGAGTGTATATAGGGTTATAGTATAGAGTGTATATAGGGTTATAGTATAGAGTGTATATAGGGTTATAGTATAGAGTATATATAGGTGTTATAGTATAGAGTGTATATAGGTGTTATAGTATAGAGTGTATATAGGGTTATAGTATAAAGTGTATATAGGGTTATAGTATAGAGTGTATATAGGGTTATAGTATAGAGTGTATATAGGGTTATAGTATAAAGTGTATATAGGGTTATAGTATAGAGTGTATATAGGGTTATAGTATAGAGTGTATATAGGGTTATAGTATAGAGTGTATATAGGGTTATAGTATAGAGTGTATATAGGTGTTATAGTATAAAGTGTATATAGGGTTATAGTATAGAGTGTATATAGGGTTATAGTATAGAGTGTATATAGGGTTATAGTATAAAGTGTATATAGGGTTATAGTATAGAGTGTATATAGGGTTATAGTATAAAGTGTATATAGGATTATAGTATAGAGTGTATATAGGGTTATAGTATAGAGTGTATATAGGGTTATAGTATAGAGTGTATATAGGATTATAGTATAGAGTGTATATAGGTGTTATAGTATAGAGTGTATATAGGTGTTATAGTATAGAGTGTATATAGGGTTATAGTATAGAGTGTATATAGGGTTATAGTATAGAGTGTATATAGGGTTATAGTATAAAGTGTATATAGGATTATAGTATAGAGTGTATATAGGGTTATAGTATAGAGTGTATATAGGGTTATAGTATAGAGTGTATATAGGGTTATAGTATAGAGTGTATATAGGTGTTATAGTATAGAGTGTATATAGGTGTTATAGTATAGAGTGTATATAGGGTTATAGTATAGAGTGTATATAGGGTTATAGTATAGAGTGTATATAGGTGTTATAGTATAAAGTGTATATAGGGTTATAGTATAGAGTGTATATAGGGTTATAGTATAGAGTGTATATAGGGTTATAGTACAGAGTGTATATAGGGTTATAGTATAAAGTCTATATAGGGTAATAGTATAGAGTGTATATAGGGTTATAGTATAAAGTGTATATAGGGTTATAGTATAGAGTGTATATAGGTTTATAGTATAGAGTGTATATAGGGTAATAGTATAGAGTGTATATAGGTGTTATAGTATAGAGTGTATATAGGGTTATAGTATAAAGTGTATATAGGGTTATAGTATAGAGTGTATATAGGGTTATAGTATAAAGTGTATATAGGGTTATAGTATAGAGTGTATATAGGTGTTATAGTATAGAGTGTATATAGGGTTATAGTATAAAGTGTATATAGGGTTATAGTATAGAGTGTATATAGGGTTATAGTATAGAGTGTATATAGGGTTATAGTATAGAGTGTATATAGGGTTATAGTATAAAGTGTATATAGGGTTATAGTATAGAGTGTATATAGGGTTATAGTATAGAGTGTATATAGGGTTACAGTATAGAGTGTATATAGGGTTATAGTATAGAGTGTATATAGGTGTTATAGTATAGAGTGTATATAGGTGTTATAGTATAGAGTGTATATAGAGTTATGGTATAAAGTGTATATAGGGTTATAGTATAGAGTGTATATAGGGTTATAGTATAGAGTGTATATAGGGTTATATTATAGAGTGTATATAGGGTTATAGTATAAAGTGTATATAGGGTTATAGTATAGAGTGTATATGGGGTTATAGTATAAAGTGTATATAGGATTATAGTATAGAGTGTATATAGGGTTATAGTATAGAGTGTATATAGGGTTATAGTATAGAGTGTATATAGGGTTATAGTATAGAGTGTATATAGGTGTTATAATATAGAGTGTATATACGTGTTATAGTATAGAGTGTATATAGGGTTATAGTATAAAGTGTATATAGGGTTATAGTATAGAGTGTATATAGGGTTATAGTATAGAGTGTATATAGGGTTATAGTATAGAGTGTATATAGGTGTTATAGTATAGAGTGTATATAGGTGTTATAGTATAGAGTGTATATCGGTGTTATAGTATAGAGTGTATATAGGTGTTATAGTATAGAGTGTATATCGGTGTTATAGCATAGAGTGTATATAGGTGTTATAGTATAGAGTGTATATAGGGTTAGAGTATAGAGTGTATATAGGTGTTATAGTATAGAGTGTATGTAGGTGTTATAGTATAGAGTGTATATAGGGTTATAGTATAGAATGTATATAGGTGTTATAGTATAGAGTGTATATAGGGTTAGAGTATAGAGTGTATATAGGGTTATAGTATAGAGTGTATATAGGTGTTATAGTATAGAGTGTATATAGGTGTTATAGTATAGAGTGTATATCGGTGTTATTGTATAGAGTATATATAGGTGTCATAGTATAGAGTGTATGTAGGTGTTATAGTATAGAGTGTATATAGGTGTTATAGTATAGAGTTTATATAGGGTTATAGTATAGAGTTTATATAGGTGTTATAGTATAGAGTGTATATAGGTGTTATAGTATAGAGTGTATATCGGTGTTATAGTATAGAGTATATATAGGTGTTATAATATAGAGTATATATAGGGTTATAGTATAGAGTGTATATAGGTGTTATAGTATAGAGTTTATGTAGGGGGTATAGTATAGAGTATATATAGGTGTTATAGTATAGAGTATATATAGGTGTTATAGTATAGAGTGTATATAGGTGTTATAGTATGGAGTGTATATAGGGTTATAGTATAGAGTGTATATAGGTGTTATAATATAGAGTGTATATAGGTGTTATAGTATAGAGTATATATAGGTGTTATAGTATAGAGTGTATATAAGTGTTATAGTATAGAGTGTATATAGGTGTTATAGTATAGAGTGTATATAGGGTTATAGTATAGAGTGTATATATGGTTATAGTATAGAGTGTATATAAGTGTTATAGTATAGAGTGTATATAGGGTTATAGTATAAAGTGTATATAGGGTTATAGTATAGAGTGTATATAGGGTTATAGTATAGAGTGTATATAGGTGTTATAGTATAGAGTGTATATAGGTGTTATAGTATAGAGTATATATAGGTGTTATAATATAGTGTATATATAGGTGTTATAGTATAGAGTGTATATAGGGTTATAGTATAGAGTGTATATAGGTGTCATAGTATAGAGTGTATATAGGTGTTATAGTATAGAGTGTGTATAGGTGTTATAGTATAGAGTGTATATAGGTGTTATAGTATAGAGTGTATATAGGTGTTATAGTATAGAGTGTATATAGGGTTATAGTATAGAGTGTATATAGGGTTATAGTATAGAGTGTATATAGGTGTTATAGTATATAGTGTATATAGGGTTATAGTATAGAGTGTATATAGGGTTATAGTATAGAGTGTATATAGGTGTTATAGTATAGAGTGTATATCGGGTTATAGTATAGAGTGTATATAGGTTATAGTATAGAGTGTATATAGGTGTTATAGTATAGAGTGTATATAGGTGTTATAGTATAGAGTGTATATAGGGTTATAGTATAGAGTGTATATAGGGTTATAATATAGAGTGTATATAGGTGTTATAGTATAGAGTGTATATAGGTGTTATAGTATAGAGTGTATATAGGGTTATAGTATAGAGTGTATATAGGGTTATAGTATAGAGTGTATATAGGTGTTATAGTATATAGTGTATATAGGGTTATAGTATAGAGTGTATATAGGGTTATAGTATAGAGTGTATATAGGTGTATAGTATAGAGTGTATATAGGGTTATAGTATAGAGTGTATATAGGGTTATAGTATAAAGTGTATATAGGGTTATAGTATAGAGTGTATATAGGGTTATAGTATAGAGTGTATATAGGGTTATAGTATAGAGTGTATATAGGTGTTATAGTATAGAGTATATATAGGTGTTATAGTATAGAGTGTATATAGGTGTTATAGTATAAAGTGTATATAGGATTATAGTATAGAGTGTATATAGGGTTATAGTATAGAGTGTATATAGGGTTATAGTATAGAGTGTATATAGGATTATAGTATAAAGTGTATATAGGGTTATAGTATAGAGTGTATATAGGTGTTATAGTATAGAATGTATATAGGGTTATAGTATAAAGTGTATATAGGGTTATAGTATAGAGTGTATATAGGTGTTATAATATAGAGTGTATATAGGGTTATAGTATAGAGTGTATATAGGTGTTATAGTATAGAGTGTATATAGGTGTTATAGTATAGAGTGTATATACGTGTTATAGTAGTGTGTATAGGTGTTATAGTATAGAGTGTATATAGGTGTTATAGTATAGAGTGTATATAGGTGTTATAGTATAGAGTGTATATAGGTGTTATAGTATAGAGTGTATATAGGTGTTATAGTATAGAGTGTATATAGGTGTTATAGTATAGAGTGTGTATAGGTGTTATAGTATAGAGTGTATATAGGTGTTATAGTATAGAGTGTATATAGGTGTTATAGTATAGAGTGTATATAGGTGTTATAGTATAGAGTGTATATAGGTGTTATAGTATAGAGTGTATATAGGTGTTATAGTATAGAGTGTATATAGGTGTTATAGTATAGAGTGTATATAGGTGTTATAGTATAGAGTGTATATAGGTGTTATAGTATAGAGTGTATATAGGTGTTATAGTATAAAGTGTATATAGGGTTATAGTATAGAGTGTATATAGGGTTATAGTATAGAGTGTATATAGGGTTATAGTATAGAGTGTATATAGGGTTATAGTATAAAGTGATTCTAGGGTTATAGTATAGAGTGTATATAGGGTTATAGTATAGAGTGTATATAGGGTTATAGTATAGAGTGTATATAGGGTTATAGTATAGAGTATATAAAGGTGTTATAGTATAGAGTGTATATAGGTGTTATAGTATAGAGTGTATATAGGTGTTATAGTATAGAGTGTATATAGAGTTATAGTATAAAGTGTATATAGGGTTATAGTATAGAGTGTATATAGGGTTATAGTATAGAGTGTATATAGTGTTATAGTATAGAGTGTATATAGGGTTATAGTATAAAGTGTATATAGGGTTATAGTATAGAGTGTATATAGGGTTATAGTATAAAGTGTATATAGGATTATAGTATAGAGTGTATATAGGGTTATAGTATAGAGTGTATATAGGGTTATAGTATAGAGTGTATATAGGGTTATAGTATAGAGTGTATATAGGTGTTATAGTATAGAGTGTATATAGGTGTTATAGTATAGAGTGTATATAGGGTTATAGTATAAAGTGTATATAGGGTTATAGTATAGAGTGTATATAGGGTTATAGTATAGAGTGTATATAGGGTTATAGTATAGAGTGTATATAGGGTTATAGTATAGAGTGTATATAGGGTTATAGTATAGAGTGTATATAGGTGTTATAGTATAGAGTGTATATAGGTGTTATAGTATAGAGTGTATATAGGGTTATAGTATAGAGTGTATAGAGGTGTTATAGTATAGAGTGTATATAGGGTTATAGTATAGTGTGTATATAGGGTTATAGTATAGAGTGTATATAGGGTTATAGTATAGAGTGTATATAGGTGTTATAGTATAGAGTGTATATAGGTGTTATAGTATAGAGTGTATATAGGGTTATAGTATAAAGTGTATATAGGGTTATAGTATAGAGTGTATATAGGGTTATAGTATAGAGTGTATATAGGGTTATAGTATAGAGTGTATATAGGGTTATAGTATAGAGTGTATATAGGGTTATAGTATAGAGTGTATATAGGTGTTATAGTATAGAGTGTATATAGGTGTTATAGTATAGAGTGTATATCGGTGTTATAGTATAGAGTGTATAGAGGTGTTATAGTATAGAGTGTATATAGGGTTATAGTATAGTGTGTATATAGGGTTATAGTATAGAGTGTATATAGGGTTATAGTATAGAGTGTATATAGGTGTTATAGTATAAAGTGTATATAGGGTTATAGTATAGAGTGTATATAGGGTTATAGTATAGAGTGTATGTAGGTGTTATAGTATAGAGTGTATATAGGGTTATAGTATGGAGTGTATATAGGTGTTATAGTATAGAGTGTATATAGGTGTTATAGTATAGAGTGTATATAGGGTTATAGTATAGAATGTATATAGGGTTATAGTATAGAGTGTATATAGGGTTATAGTATAGAGTGTATATAGGTGTTATAGTATAGAGTGTATATAGGTGTTATAGTATAGAGTGTATATCGGTGTTATTGTATAGAGTATATATAGGTGTTATAGTATAGAGTATGTATAGGTGTTATAGTATAGAGTGTATATAGGTGTTATAGTATAGAGTGTATATAGGTGTTATAGTATAGAGTGTATATAGGTGTTATAGTATAGAGTGTATATAGGGTTATAGTATAGAGTATGTATAGGTGTTATAATATAGAGTGTATATAGGTGTTATAGTATAGAGTGTATATAGGGTTATAGTATAGAGTGTATATAGGGTTATAGTATAGAGTGTATATAGGGGTATAGTATAGAGTATATATAGGTGTTATAGTATAGAGTATATATAGGTGTTATAGTATAGAGTGTATATAGGTGTTATAGTATGGAGTGTATATAGGGTTATAGTATAGAGTGTATATAGGGTTATAGTATAGAGTGTATATAGGGTTATAGTATAGAGTGTATATAGGTGTTATAGTATAGAGTGTATATAGGTGTTATAGTATAGAGTGTATATAGGTATTATAATATAGAGTGTATGTAGGTGTTATAGTATAGAGTGTATATCGGTGTTATAGTATAGAGTATATATAGGTGTTATAGTATAGAGTGTATATAGCTGTTATAGTATAGAGTGTATATAGGGTTATAGTATAGAGTGTATATAGGTGTTATAGTATAGAGTGTATATAGGGTTACAGTATAGAGTTTATATAGGTGTTATAGTATAGAGTGTATATAGGTGTTATAGTATAGAGTGTATATAGGTGTTATAGTATAGAGTGTATATAGGTGTTATAGTATAAAGTGTATATAGGGTTATAGTATAGCGTGTATATAGGGTTATAGTATAGAGTGTATATAGGGTTATAGTATAGAGTGTATATAGGGTTATAGTATAAAGTGTATATAGGGTTATAGTATAGAGTGTATATAGGGTTATAGTATAGAGTGTATATAGGGTTATAGTATAGAGTGTATATAGGGTTATAGTATAGAGTATATATAGGTGTTATAGTATAGAGTGTATATAGGTGTTATAGTATAGAGTGTATATAGGGTTATAGTATAAAGTGTATATAGGGTTATAGTATAGAGTGTATATAGGGTTATAGTATAGAGTGTATATAGGGTTATAGTATAAAGTGTATATAGGGTTATAGTATAGAGTGTATATAGGGTTATAGTATAGAGTGTATATAGGGTTATAGTATAGAGTGTATATAGGTGTTATAGTATAAAGTGTATATAGGGTTATAGTATAGAGTGTATATAGGGTTATAGTATAGAGTGTATATAGGGTTATAGTATAAAGTGTATATAGGGTTATAGTATAGAGTGTATATAGGGTTATAGTATAAAGTGTATATAGGATTATAGTATAGAGTGTATATAGGGTTATAGTATAGAGTGTATATAGGGTTATAGTATAGAGTGTATATAGGATTATAGTATAGAGTGTATATAGGTGTTATAGTATAGAGTGTATATAGGTGTTATAGTATAGAGTGTATATAGGGTTATAGTATAGAGTGTATATAGGGTTATAGTATAGAGTGTATATAGGGTTATAGTATAAAGTGTATATAGGATTATAGTATAGAGTGTATATAGGGTTATAGTATAGAGTGTATATAGGGTTATAGTATAGAGTGTATATAGGGTTATAGTATAGAGTGTATATAGGTGTTATAGTATAGAGTGTATATAGGTGTTATAGTATAGAGTGTATATAGGGTTATAGTATAGAGTGTATATAGGGTTATAGTATAGAGTGTATATAGGTGTTATAGTATAAAGTGTATATAGGGTTATAGTATAGAGTGTATATAGGGTTATAGTATAGAGTGTATATAGGGTTATAGTACAGAGTGTATATAGGGTTATAGTATAAAGTCTATATAGGGTAATAGTATAGAGTGTATATAGGGTTATAGTATAAAGTGTATATAGGGTTATAGTATAGAGTGTATATAGGTTTATAGTATAGAGTGTATATAGGGTAATAGTATAGAGTGTATATAGGTGTTATAGTATAGAGTGTATATAGGGTTATAGTATAAAGTGTATATAGGGTTATAGTATAGAGTGTATATAGGGTTATAGTATAAAGTGTATATAGGGTTATAGTATAGAGTGTATATAGGTGTTATAGTATAGAGTGTATATAGGGTTATAGTATAAAGTGTATATAGGGTTATAGTATAGAGTGTATATAGGGTTATAGTATAGAGTGTATATAGGGTTATAGTATAGAGTGTATATAGGGTTATAGTATAAAGTGTATATAGGGTTATAGTATAGAGTGTATATAGGGTTATAGTATAGAGTGTATATAGGGTTACAGTATAGAGTGTATATAGGGTTATAGTATAGAGTGTATATAGGTGTTATAGTATAGAGTGTATATAGGTGTTATAGTATAGAGTGTATATAGAGTTATGGTATAAAGTGTATATAGGGTTATAGTATAGAGTGTATATAGGGTTATAGTATAGAGTGTATATAGGGTTATATTATAGAGTGTATATAGGGTTATAGTATAAAGTGTATATAGGGTTATAGTATAGAGTGTATATGGGGTTATAGTATAAAGTGTATATAGGATTATAGTATAGAGTGTATATAGGGTTATAGTATAGAGTGTATATAGGGTTATAGTATAGAGTGTATATAGGGTTATAGTATAGAGTGTATATAGGTGTTATAATATAGAGTGTATATACGTGTTATAGTATAGAGTGTATATAGGGTTATAGTATAAAGTGTATATAGGGTTATAGTATAGAGTGTATATAGGGTTATAGTATAGAGTGTATATAGGGTTATAGTATAGAGTGTATATAGGTGTTATAGTATAGAGTGTATATAGGTGTTATAGTATAGAGTGTATATCGGTGTTATAGTATAGAGTGTATATAGGTGTTATAGTATAGAGTGTATATCGGTGTTATAGCATAGAGTGTATATAGGTGTTATAGTATAGAGTGTATATAGGGTTAGAGTATAGAGTGTATATAGGTGTTATAGTATAGAGTGTATGTAGGTGTTATAGTATAGAGTGTATATAGGGTTATAGTATAGAATGTATATAGGTGTTATAGTATAGAGTGTATATAGGTGTTATAGTATAGAGTGTATATAGGGTTAGAGTATAGAGTGTATATAGGGTTATAGTATAGAGTGTATATAGGTGTTATAGTATAGAGTGTATATAGGTGTTATAGTATAGAGTGTATATCGGTGTTATTGTATAGAGTATATATAGGTGTCATAGTATAGAGTGTATGTAGGTGTTATAGTATAGAGTGTATATAGGTGTTATAGTATAGAGTTTATATAGGGTTATAGTATAGAGTTTATATAGGTGTTATAGTATAGAGTGTATATAGGTGTTATAGTATAGAGTGTATATCGGTGTTATAGTATAGAGTATATATAGGTGTTATAATATAGAGTATATATAGGGTTATAGTATAGAGTGTATATAGGTGTTATAGTATAGAGTTTATGTAGGGGGTATAGTATAGAGTATATATAGGTGTTATAGTATAGAGTATATATAGGTGTTATAGTATAGAGTGTATATAGGTGTTATAGTATGGAGTGTATATAGGGTTATAGTATAGAGTGTATATAGGTGTTATAATATAGAGTGTATATAGGTGTTATAGTATAGAGTATATATAGGTGTTATAGTATAGAGTGTATATAAGTGTTATAGTATAGAGTGTATATAGGTGTTATAGTATAGAGTGTATATAGGGTTATAGTATAGAGTGTATATATGGTTATAGTATAGAGTGTATATAAGTGTTATAGTATAGAGTGTATATAGGGTTATAGTATAAAGTGTATATAGGGTTATAGTATAGAGTGTATATAGGGTTATAGTATAGAGTGTATATAGGTGTTATAGTATAGAGTGTATATAGGTGTTATAGTATAGAGTATATATAGGTGTTATAATATAGTGTATATATAGGTGTTATAGTATAGAGTGTATATAGGGTTATAGTATAGAGTGTATATAGGTGTCATAGTATAGAGTGTATATAGGTGTTATAGTATAGAGTGTGTATAGGTGTTATAGTATAGAGTGTATATAGGTGTTATAGTATAGAGTGTATATAGGTGTTATAGTATAGAGTGTATATAGGGTTATAGTATAGAGTGTATATAGGGTTATAGTATAGAGTGTATATAGGTGTTATAGTATATAGTGTATATAGGGTTATAGTATAGAGTGTATATAGGGTTATAGTATAGAGTGTATATAGGTGTTATAGTATAGAGTGTATATCGGGTTATAGTATAGAGTGTATATAGGTTATAGTATAGAGTGTATATAGGTGTTATAGTATAGAGTGTATATAGGTGTTATAGTATAGAGTGTATATAGGGTTATAGTATAGAGTGTATATAGGGTTATAATATAGAGTGTATATAGGTGTTATAGTATAGAGTGTATATAGGTGTTATAGTATAGAGTGTATATAGGGTTATAGTATAGAGTGTATATAGGGTTATAGTATAGAGTGTATATAGGTGTTATAGTATATAGTGTATATAGGGTTATAGTATAGAGTGTATATAGGGTTATAGTATAGAGTGTATATAGGTGTATAGTATAGAGTGTATATAGGGTTATAGTATAGAGTGTATATAGGGTTATAGTATAAAGTGTATATAGGGTTATAGTATAGAGTGTATATAGGGTTATAGTATAGAGTGTATATAGGGTTATAGTATAGAGTGTATATAGGTGTTATAGTATAGAGTATATATAGGTGTTATAGTATAGAGTGTATATAGGTGTTATAGTATAAAGTGTATATAGGATTATAGTATAGAGTGTATATAGGGTTATAGTATAGAGTGTATATAGGGTTATAGTATAGAGTGTATATAGGATTATAGTATAAAGTGTATATAGGGTTATAGTATAGAGTGTATATAGGTGTTATAGTATAGAATGTATATAGGGTTATAGTATAAAGTGTATATAGGGTTATAGTATAGAGTGTATATAGGTGTTATAATATAGAGTGTATATAGGGTTATAGTATAGAGTGTATATAGGTGTTATAGTATAGAGTGTATATAGGTGTTATAGTATAGAGTGTATATACGTGTTATAGTAGTGTGTATAGGTGTTATAGTATAGAGTGTATATAGGTGTTATAGTATAGAGTGTATATAGGTGTTATAGTATAGAGTGTATATAGGTGTTATAGTATAGAGTGTATATAGGTGTTATAGTATAGAGTGTATATAGGTGTTATAGTATAGAGTGTGTATAGGTGTTATAGTATAGAGTGTATATAGGTGTTATAGTATAGAGTGTATATAGGTGTTATAGTATAGAGTGTATATAGGTGTTATAGTATAGAGTGTATATAGGTGTTATAGTATAGAGTGTATATAGGTGTTATAGTATAGAGTGTATATAGGTGTTATAGTATAGAGTGTATATAGGTGTTATAGTATAGAGTGTATATAGGTGTTATAGTATAGAGTGTATATAGGGTTATAGTATAGAGTGTATATCGGTGTTATAGTATAGAGTGTATATAGGTGTTATAGTATAGAGTGTATATAGGTGTTATAGTATAGAGTGTATATAGGTGTTATAGTATAGAGTTTATATAGGGTTATAGTATAGAGTTTATATAGGTGTTATAGTATAGAGTGTATATAGGTGTTATAGTATAGAGTGTATATCGGTGTTATAGTATAGAGTATATATAGGTGTTATAATATAGAGTATATATAGGGTTATAGTATAGAGTGTATATAGGTGTTATAGTATAGAGTTTATGTAGGTGTTATAGTATAGAGTGTTATAGTATAGAGTGTATATAGGTGTTATAGTATAGAGTGTATGTAGGTGTTATAGTATAGAGTGTTATAGTATAGAGTGTATATAGGTGTTATAGTATAGAGTGTATGTAGGTGTTATAGTATAGAGTGTTATAGTATAGAGTGTATATAGGTGTTATAGTATAGAGTGTATATCGGTGTTATTGTATAGAGTATATATAGGTGTCATAGTATAGAGTGTATGTAGGTGTTATAGTATAGAGTGTATATAGGGTTATAGTATAGAGTGTATATAGGTGTATAGTATAGAGTGTATATAGGGTTATAGTATAGAGTGTATATAGGGTTATAGTATAAAGTGTATATAGGGTTATAGTATAGAGTGTATATAGGGTTATAGTATAGAGTGTATATAGGGTTATAGTATAGAGTGTATATAGGTGTTATAGTATAGAGTATATATAGGTGTTATAGTATAGAGTGTATATAGGTGTTATAGTATAAAGTGTATATAGGATTATAGTATAGAGTGTATATAGGGTTATAGTATAGAGTGTATATAGGGTTATAGTATAGAGTGTATATAGGATTATAGTATAAAGTGTATATAGGGTTATAGTATAGAGTGTATATAGGTGTTATAGTATAGAATGTATATAGGGTTATAGTATAAAGTGTATATAGGGTTATAGTATAGAGTGTATATAGGTGTTATAATATAGAGTGTATATAGGGTTATAGTATAGAGTGTATATAGGTGTTATAGTATAGAGTGTATATAGGTGTTATAGTATAGAGTGTATATACGTGTTATAGTAGTGTGTATAGGTGTTATAGTATAGAGTGTATATAGGTGTTATAGTATAGAGTGTATATAGGTGTTATAGTATAGAGTGTATATAGGTGTTATAGTATAGAGTGTATATAGGTGTTATAGTATAGAGTGTATATAGGTGTTATAGTATAGAGTGTGTATAGGTGTTATAGTATAGAGTGTATATAGGTGTTATAGTATAGAGTGTATATAGGTGTTATAGTATAGAGTGTATATAGGTGTTATAGTATAGAGTGTATATAGGTGTTATAGTATAGAGTGTATATAGGTGTTATAGTATAGAGTGTATATAGGTGTTATAGTATAGAGTGTATATAGGTGTTATAGTATAGAGTGTATATAGGTGTTATAGTATAGAGTGTATATAGGGTTATAGTATAGAGTGTATATCGGTGTTATAGTATAGAGTGTATATAGGTGTTATAGTATAGAGTGTATATAGGTGTTATAGTATAGAGTGTATATAGGTGTTATAGTATAGAGTTTATATAGGGTTATAGTATAGAGTTTATATAGGTGTTATAGTATAGAGTGTATATAGGTGTTATAGTATAGAGTGTATATCGGTGTTATAGTATAGAGTATATATAGGTGTTATAATATAGAGTATATATAGGGTTATAGTATAGAGTGTATATAGGTGTTATAGTATAGAGTTTATGTAGGTGTTATAGTATAGAGTGTTATAGTATAGAGTGTATATAGGTGTTATAGTATAGAGTGTATGTAGGTGTTATAGTATAGAGTGTTATAGTATAGAGTGTATATAGGTGTTATAGTATAGAGTGTATGTAGGTGTTATAGTATAGAGTGTTATAGTATAGAGTGTATATAGGTGTTATAGTATAGAGTGTATATCGGTGTTATTGTATAGAGTATATATAGGTGTCATAGTATAGAGTGTATGTAGGTGTTATAGTATAGAGTGTATATAGGTGTTATAGTATAGAGTTTATATAGGGTTATAGTATAGAGTTTATATAGGTGTTATAGTATAGAGTGTATATAGGTGTTATAGTATAGAGTGTATATCGGTGTTATAGTATAGAGTATATATAGGTGTTATAATATAGAGTATATATAGGGTTATAGTATAGAGTGTATATAGGTGTTATAGTATAGAGTTTATGTAGGGGGTATAGTATAGAGTATATATAGGTGTTATAGTATAGAGTATATATAGGTGTTATAGTATAGAGTGTATATAGGTGTTATAGTATGGAGTGTATATAGGGTTATAGTATAGAGTGTATATAGGTGTTATAATATAGAGTGTATATAGGTGTTATAGTATAGAGTATATATAGGTGTTATAGTATAGAGTGTATATAAGTGTTATAGTATAGAGTGTATATAGGTGTTATAGTATAGAGTGTATATAGGGTTATAGTATAGAGTGTATATATGGTTATAGTATAGAGTGTATATAAGTGTTATAGTATAGAGTGTATATAGGGTTATAGTATAAAGTGTATATAGGGTTATAGTATAGAGTGTATATAGGGTTATAGTATAGAGTGTATATAGGTGTTATAGTATAGAGTGTATATAGGTGTTATAGTATAGAGTATATATAGGTGTTATAATATAGTGTATATATAGGTGTTATAGTATAGAGTGTATATAGGGTTATAGTATAGAGTGTATATAGGTGTCATAGTATAGAGTGTATATAGGTGTTATAGTATAGAGTGTATATAGGTCTTATAATATAGAGTGCATATAGGTGTTATAGTATAGAGTGTATATAGGGTTATAGTATAGAGTGTATATAGATGTTATAATATAGAGTGTATATAGGGTTATAGTATAGAGTGTGTATAGGTGTTATAGTATAGAGTGTATATAGGTGTTATAGTATAGAGTGTATATAGGTGTTATAGTATAGAGTGTATATAGGGTTATAGTATAGAGTGTATATAGGGTTATAGTATAGAGTGTATATAGGTGTTATAGTATATAGTGTATATAGGGTTATAGTATAGAGTGTATATAGGGTTATAGTATAGAGTGTATATAGGTGTTATAGTATAGAGTGTATATCGGGTTATAGTATAGAGTGTATATAGGTTATAGTATAGAGTGTATATAGGTGTTATAGTATAGAGTGTATATAGGTGTTATAGTATAGAGTGTATATAGGGTTATAGTATAGAGTGTATATAGGGTTATAATATAGAGTGTATATAGGTGTTATAGTATAGAGTGTATATAGGTGTTATAGTATAGAGTGTATATAGGGTTATAGTATAGAGTGTATATAGGGTTATAGTATAGAGTGTATATAGGTGTTATAGTATATAGTGTATATAGGGTTATAGTATAGAGTGTATATAGGGTTATAGTATAGAGTGTATATAGGTGTATAGTATAGAGTGTATATAGGGTTATAGTATAGAGTGTATATAGGGTTATAGTATAAAGTGTATATAGGGTTATAGTATAGAGTGTATATAGGGTTATAGTATAGAGTGTATATAGGGTTATAGTATAGAGTGTATATAGGTGTTATAGTATAGAGTATATATAGGTGTTATAGTATAGAGTGTATATAGGTGTTATAGTATAAAGTGTATATAGGATTATAGTATAGAGTGTATATAGGGTTATAGTATAGAGTGTATATAGGGTTATAGTATAGAGTGTATATAGGGTTATAGTATAAAGTGTATATAGGGTTATAGTATAGAGTGTATATAGGTGTTATAGTATAGAATGTATATAGGGTTATAGTATAAAGTGTATATAGGGTTATAGTATAGAGTGTATATAGGTGTTATAATATAGAGTGTATATAGGGTTATAGTATAGAGTGTATATAGGTGTTATAGTATAGAGTGTATATAGGTGTTATAGTATAGAGTGTATATACGTGTTATAGTATAGAGTGTGTATAGGTGTTATAGTATAGAGTGTATATAGGTGTTATAGTATAGAGTGTATATAGGTGTTATAGTATAGAGTGTATATAGGTGTTATAGTATAGAGTGTATATAGGTGTTATAGTATAGAGTGTATATAGGTGTTATAGTATAGAGTGTGTATAGGTGTTATAGTATAGAGTGTATATAGGTGTTATAGTATAGAGTGTATATAGGTGTTATAGTATAGAGTGTATATAGGTGTTATAGTATAGAGTGTATATAGGTGTTATAGTATAGAGTGTATATAGGTGTTATAGTATAGAGTGTATATAGGTGTTATAGTATAGAGTGTATATAGGTGTTATAGTATAGAGTGTATATAGGTGTTATAGTATAGAGTGTATATAGGGTTATAGTATAGAGTGTATATCGGTGTTATAGTATAGAGTGTATATAGGTGTTATAGTATAGAGTGTATATAGGTGTTATAGTATAGAGTGTATGTAGGTGTTATAGTATAGAGTGTTATAGTATAGAGTGTATATAGGTGTTATAGTATAGAGTGTATGTAGGTGTTATAGTATAGAGTGTTATAGTATAGAGTGTATATAGGTGTTATAGTATAGAGTGTATGTAGGTGTTATAGTATAGAGTGTTATAGTATAGAGTGTATATAGGTGTTATAGTATAGAGTGTATATAGGTGTTATAGTATAGAGTGTATATAGATGTTATAGTATAGAGTGTATATAGGTGTTATAGTATAGAGTGTATATAGGTGTTATAGTATAGAGTGTATATAGGTGTTATAGTATAGAGTGTATATAGGGTTATAGTATAAAGTGTATATAGGGTTATAGTATAGAGTGTATATAGGGTTATAGTATAGAGTGTATATAGGGTTATAGTATAAAGTGTATATAGGTTTATAGTATAGAGTGTATATAGTGTTATAGTATAGAGTGTATATAGGGTTATAGTATAGAGTGTATATAGGTGTTATAGTATAGAGTGTATATAGGGTTATAGTATAGAGTGTATATAGGGTTATAGTATAGAGTGTATATAGGTGTTATAGTATAGAGTGTATATAGGGTTATAGTATAGAGTGTATATTGGGTTATAGTATAGAGTGTATATAGGTGTTATAGTATAGAGTGTATATAGGTGTTATAGTATAGAGTGTATATAGGGTTATAGTATAGAATGTATATAGGGTTATAGTATAGAGTGTATATAGGTGTTATAGTATAGAGTGTATATAGGTGTTATAGTATAAAGTGTATATAGGGTTATAGTATAAAGTGTATATAGGGTTATAGTATAGAGTGTATATAGGGTTATAGTATAGAGTGTATATAGGTGTTATAGTATAGAGTGTATATAGGGTTATAGTATAGAGTGTATATATGGTTATAGTATAAAGTGTATATAGGGTTATAGTATAGAGTGTTTATAGGGTTATAGTATAGAGTGTATATAGGGTTATAGTATAGAGTGTATATAGGTGTTATATTATAGAGTATATATAGGTGTTATAGTATAGAGTGTATATAGGTGTTATAGTATAAAATGTATATAGGATTATAGTATAGAGTGTATATAGGGTTATAGTATAGAGTGTATATAGGGTTATAGTATAGAGTGTATATAGGGTTATAGTATAAAGTGTATATAGGGTTATAGTATAGAGTGTATATAGGTGTTATAATATAGAGTGTATATTGGGTTATAGTATAGAGTGTGTATAGGTGTTATAGTATAGAGTGTATATAGGTGTTATAGTATAGAGTGTATATAGGTGTTATAGTATAGAGTGTATATAGGTGTTATAGTATAGAGTGTATATAGGTGTTATAATATAGAGTGTATATAGGTGTTATAGTATAGAGTGTATATAGGTGTTATAGTATAGAGTGTATATAGGTGTTATAGTATAGAGTGTATATAGGTGTTATAGTATAGAGTGTATATAGGTGTTATAGTATAAAGTGTATATAGGATTATAGTATAGAGTGTATATAGGGTTATAGAATAGAGTGTATATAGGGTTATAGTATAGAGTGTGTATAGGGTTATATTATAAAGTGTATATAGGGTTATAGTATAGAGTGTATATAGGTGTTATAGTATAGAGTGTATATAGGTGTTATAGTATAGAGTGTATATAGGGTTATAGTATAGAGTGTATATAGGTGTTATAGTATAGAGTGTATATAGGTTTATAGTATAAAGTGTATATAGGGTTATAGTATAGAGTGTATATAGGTGTTATAATATAGAGTGTATATAGGGTTATAGTATAGAGTGTGTATAGGTGTTATAGTATAGAGTGTATATAGGTGTTATAGTATAGAGTGTATATAGATGTTATAGTATAGAGTGAATATAGGTGTTATAGTATAGAGTGTATATAGGTATTATAGTATTGAGTGTATATAGGTGTTATTGTTTAGAGTGTGTATAGGTGTTATAGTATAGAGTGTATATAGGTGTTATAGTATAGAGTGTATATAGGTGTTATAGTATAGAGTGTATATAGGTGTTATAGTATAGAGTGTATGTAGGTGTTATAGTATAGAGTGTATATAGGTGTTATAGTATAGAGTGTATGTAGGTGTTATAGTATAGAGTGTTGTAGTATAGAGTGTATATAGGTGTTATAGTATAGAGTGTATATATGTGTTATAGTATAGAGTGTATATCGGTGTTATAGTATAGAGTGTATATAGGTGTTATAGTATAGAGTGTATATAGGTGTTATAGTATAGAGTGTATATAGGTGTTATAGTATAGAGTGTATGTAGATGTTATAGTATAGAGTGTTGTAGTATAGAGTGTATATAGGTGTTATAGTATAGAGTGTATATAGGTGTTATAGTATAGAGTGTATATCGGTGTTATAGTATAGAGTGTATATAGGTGTTATAGTATAGAGTGTATATAGGTGTTATAGTATAGAGTGTATATAGGTGTTATAGTATAGAGTGTATATAGGTGTTATAGTATAGAGTGTATATAGGTGTTATAGTATAGAGTGTATATAGGGTTATAGTATAGAGTGTATATAGGGTTATAGTATAAAGTGTATATAGGTTTATAGTATAGAGTGTATATAGGGTTATAGTATAGAGTGTATATAGGGTTATAGTATAGAGTGTATATAGGTGTTATAGTATAGAGTGTATATAGGGTTATAGTATAGAGTGTATATAGGTGTTATAGTATAGAGTGTATATAGGTGTTATAGTATAGAGTGTATATAGGTGTTATAGTATAGAGTGTATATAGGGTTATAGTATAGAGTGTATATAGGGTTATAGTATAGAGTGTATATAGGTGTTATAGTATAGAGTGTATATAGGTGTTATAGTATAAAGTGTATATAGGGTTATAGTATAAAGTGTATATAGGGTTATAGTATAAAGTGTATATAGGGTTATAGTATAGAGTGTATATAGGTGTTATAGTATAGAGTGTATATAGGTGTTATAGTATAGAGTGTATATAGGGTTATAGTATAGAGTGTATATAGGTGTTATAGTATAGAGTGTATATAGGGTTATAGTATAGAGTGTATATAGGGTTATAGTATAAAGTGTATATAGGGTTATAGTATAGAGTGTATATAGGTGTTATAGTATAGAGTGTATATAGGGTTATAGTATAAAGTGTATATAGGGTTATAGTATAGAGTGTATATAGGGTTATAGTATAAAGTGTATATAGGGTTATAGTATAGAGTGTATATAGGTGTTATAATATAGAGTGTATATAGGGTTATAGTATAGAGTGTGTATAGGTGTTATAGTATAGAGTGTATATAGGTGTTATAGTATAGAGTGTATATAGGTGTTATAGTATAGAGTGTATATAGGTGTTATAGTATAGAGTGTATATAGGTGTTATAGTATAGAGTGTATATAGGTGTTATAGTATAGAGTGTATATCGGTGTTATAGTATAGAGTGTATATAGGTGTTATAGTATAGAGTGTATATAGGTGTTATAGTATAGAGTGTATATAGGTGTTATAGTATAGAGTGTATATAGGTGTTATAGTATAGAGTGTATATAGGTGTTATAGTATAGAGTGTATATCGGTGTTATTGTATAGAGTATATATAGGTGTTATAGTATAGAGTGTATATAGGTGTTATAGTATAGAGTGTATATAGGTGTTATAGTATAGAGTATATATAGGTGTTATAATATAGAGTATATATAGGGTTATAGTATAGAGTGTATATAGGTGTTATAGTATAGAGTGTATATAGGTGTTATAGTATAGAGTGTATATCGGTGTTATAGTATAGAGTATATATAGGTGTTATAATATAGAGTATATATAGGGTTATAGTATAGAGTGTATATAGGTGTTATAGTATAGAGTGTATATAGGTGTTATAGTATAGAGTGTATATAGGTGTTATAGTATAGAGTGTATATAGGTGTTATAGTATAGAGTGTATATCGGTGTTATAGTATAGAGTATATATAGGTGTTATAATATAGAGTATATATAGGTGTTATAATATAGTGTATATATAGGTGTTATAGTATAGAGTGTATATAGGTGTTATAGTATAGAGTGTATGTAGGGGGTATAGCATAGAGTATATATAGGTGTTATAGTATAGAGTATATATAGGTGTTATAGTATAGAGTGTATATAGGTGTTATAGTATGGAGTGTATATAGGTGTTATAATATAGTGTATATATAGGTGTTATAGTATAGAGTGTATATAGGGTTATAGTATAGAGTGTATATAGGTGTTATAATATAGAGTGTATATAGGTGTTATAGTATAGAGTATATATAGGTGTTATAGTATAGAGTGTATATAGGTGTTATAGTATAGAGTATATATAGGTGTTATAATATAGTGTATATATAGGTGTTATAGTATAGAGTGTATATAGGGTTATAGTATAGAGTGTATATAGGTGTCATAGTATAGAGTGTATATAGGTGTTATAGTATAGAGTGTACATAGGTGTTATAATATAGAGTGTATATAGGTGTTATAGTATAGAGTGTATATAGGGTTATAGTATAGAGTGTATATAGGTGTTATAATATAGAGTGTATATAGGGTTATAGTATAGAGTGTGTATAGGTGTTATAGTATAGAGTGTATATAGGTGTTATAGTATAGAGTGTATATAGGTGTTATAGTATAGAGTGTATATAGGTGTCATAGTATAGAGTGTATATAGGGTTATAGTATAGAGTGTATATAGGTGTTATAGTATAGAGTGTATATAGGGTTATAGTATAGAGTGTATATAGGGTTATAGTATAAAGTGTATATAGGGTTATAGTATAGAGTGTATATAGGGTTATAGTATAGAGTGTATATAGGGTTATAGTATAGAGTGTATATAGGTGTTATAGTATAGAGTATATATAGGTGTTATAGTATAGAGTGTATATAGGTGTTATAGTATAAAGTGTATATAGGATTATAGTATAGAGTGTATATAGGGTTATAGTATAGAGTGTATATAGGGTTATAGTATAGAGTGTATATAGGGTTATAGTATAAAGTGTATATAGGGTTATAGTATAGCGTGTATATAGGTGTTATAGTATAGAGTGTATATAGGGTTATAGTATAAAGTGTATATAGGGTTATAGTTATAGAGTGTATATAGGTGTTATAATATAGAGTGTATATAGGGTTATAGTATAGAGTGTGTATAGGTGTTATAGTATAGAGTGTATATAGGTGTTATAGTATAGAGTGTATATAGGTGTTATAGTATAGAGTGTATATAGGGTTATAGTATAGAGTGTATATAGGGTTATAGTATAGAGTGTATATAGGTGTTATAGTATAGAGTATATATAGGTGTTATAGTATAGAGTGTATATAGGTGTTATAGTATAAAGTGTATATAGGATTATAGTATAGAGTGTATATAGGGTTATAGTATAGAGTGTATATAGGGTTATAGTATAGAGTGTATATAGTGTTATAGTATAAAGTGTATATAGGGTTATAGTATAGAGTGTATATAGGTGTTATAGTATAGAGTGTATATAGGGTTATAGTATAAAGTGTATATAGGGTTATAGTATAGAATGTATACAGGGTTATAGTATAAAGTGTATATAGGGTTATAGTATAGAGTGTATATAGGTGTTATAATATAGAGTGTATATAGGGTTATAGTATAGAGTGTGTATAGGTGTTATAGTATAGAGTGTATATAGGTGTTATAATATAGAGTGTATATAGGTGTTATAGTATAGAGTGTATATAGGTGTTATAGTATAGAGTGTATATAGGTGTTATAGTATAGAGTGTATATAGGTGTTATAGTATAGAGTGTATATAGGTGTTATATTATAGAGTGTGTATAGGTGTTATAGTATAGAGTGTATATAGGTGTTATAGTATAGAGTGTAAATAGGTCTTATAGTATAGAGTGTATATAGGTGTTATAGTATAGAGTGTATGTAGGTGTTATAGTATAGAGTGTTATAGTATAGAGTGTATATAGGTGTTATAGTATAGAGTGTATATAGGTGTTATAGTATAGAGTGTATATAGGTGTTATAGTATAGAGTGTATATAGGTGTTATAGTATAGAGTGTATATAGGTGTTATAGTATAGAGTGTATATAGGTGTTATAGTATAGAGTGTATATCGGTGTTATAGTATAGAGTGTATATAGGTGTTATAGTATAGAGTGTATATAGGTGTTATAGTATAGAGTGTATATAGGTGTTATAGTATAGAGTGTATATCGGTGTTATAGTATAGAGTGTATATAGGTGTTATAGTATAGAGTGTATATAGGTGTTATAGTATAGAGTGTATATAGGTGTTATAGTATAGAGTGTATATAGGTGTTATAGTATAGAGGGTATATAGGTGTTATAGTATAGAGTGTATATAGGGTTATAGTATAGAGTGTATATAGGTGTTATTGTATAGAGTGTATATAGGTGTTATAGTATAGAGTGTATATAGGTGTTATAGTATAGAGTGTATATAGGTGTTATAGTATAGAGGGTATATAGGTGTTTATAGTATAGAGTGTATATAGGTGTTATAATATAGAGTGCATATAGGTGTTATAGTATAGAGTGTATATAGGGTTATAGTATAGAGTGTATATAGATGTTATAATATAGAGTGTATATAGGGTTATAGTATAGAGTGTATATAGGTGTTATAGTATAGAGTGTATATAGGTGTTATAGTATAGAGTGTATATCGGTGTTATAGTATAGAGTATATATAGGTGTTATAATATAGAGTATATATAGGGTTATAGTATAGAGTGTATATAGGTGTTATAGTATAGAGTATATATAGGTGTTATAATATAGAGTATATATAGGGTTATAGTATAGAGTGTATGTAGGGGGTATAGTATAGAGTATATATAGGTGTTATAGTATAGAGTATATATAGGTGTTATAGTATAGAGTGTATATAGGTGTTATAGTATGGAGTGTATATAGGGTTATAGTATAGAGTGTATATAGGTGTTATAATATAGAGTGTATATAGGTGTTATAGTATAGAGTATATATAGGTGTTATAGTATAGAGTGTATATAAGTGTTATAGTATAGAGTGTATATAGGTGTTATAGTATAGAGTGTATATAGGTGTTATAGTATAGAGTGTATATAGGTGTTATAGTATAGAGTGTATATAGGGTTATAGTATAGAGTGTATATAGGGTTATAGTATAGAGTGTATATAGGTGTCATAGTATAGAGTGTATATAGGTGTTATAGTATAGAGTGTATATAGGTGTTATAATATAGAGTGTGTATATAGGTGTTATAGTATAGAGTATATATAGGTGTTATAGTATAGAGTGTATATAAGTGTTAAAGTATAGAGTGTATATAGGTGTTATAGTATAGAGTATATATAGGTGTTATAATATAGTGTATATATAGGTGTTATAGCATAGAGTGTATATAGGGTTATAGTATAGAGTGTATATAGGTGTCATAGTATAGAGTGTATATAGGTGTTATAGTATAGAGTGTATATAGGTGTTATAATATAGAGTGTATATAGGTTTATAGTATAGAGTGTATATAGGGTTATAGTATAGAGTGTATATAGGTGTTATAGTATAAAGTGTATATAGGTGTTATAATATAGAGTGTATATAGGGTTATAGTATAGAGTGTGTATAGGTGTTATAGTATAGAGTGTATATAGGTGTTATAGTATAGAGTGTATATAGGTGTTATAGTATAGAGTGTATATAGGGTTATAGTATAGAGTGTATATAGGGTTATAGTATAGAGTGTATATAGGTGTTATAGTATAGAGTGTATATACGTGTTATAGTATAGAGTGTGTATCGGTGTTATAGTATAGAGTATATATAGATGTTATAATATAGAGTATATATAGGGTTATAGTATAGAGTGTATATAGGTGTTATAGTATAGAGTTTATGTAGGGGGTATAGTATAGAGTATATATAGGTGTTATAGTATAGAGTATATATAGGTGTTATAGTATAGAGTGTATATAGGGTTATAGTATAGAGTGTATATAGGGTTATAGTATAAAGTGTATATAGGGTTATAGTATAGAGTGTATATAGGTGTTATAATATAGAGTGTATATAGGTGTTATAGTATAGAGTATATATAGGTGTTATAGTATAGAGTGTATATAAGTGTTATAGTATAGAGTGTATATAGGTGTTATAGTATAGAGTGTATATAGGTGTTATAGTATAGAGTGTATATAGGTGTTATAGTATAGAGTATATATAGGTGTTATAATATAGTGTATATATAGGTGTTATAGTATAGAGTGTATATAGGGTTATAGTATAGAGTGTATATAGGTGTCATAGTATAGAGTGTATATAGGTGTTATAGTATAGAGTGTATATAGGTGTTATAATATAGAGTGTATATAGGTGTTATAGTATAGAGTGTATATAGGGTTATAGTATAGAGTGTATATAGATGTTATAATATAGAGTGTATATAGGGGTTATAGTATAGAGTGTGTATAGGTGTTATAGTATAGAGTGTATATAGGTGTTATAGTATAGAGTGTATATAGGTGTTATAGTATAGAGTGTATATAGGGTTATAGTATAGAGTGTATATAGGGTTATAGTATAGAGTGTATATAGGTGTTATAGTATATAGTGTATATAGGGTTATAGTATAGAGTGTATATAGGGTTATAGTATAGAGTGTATATAGGTGTTATAGTATAGAGTGTATATCGGGTTATAGTATAGAGTGTATATAGGTTATAGTATAGAGTGTATATAGGTGTTATAGTATAGAGTGTATATAGGTGTTATAGTATAGAGTGTATATAGGGTTATAGTATAGAGTGTATATAGGGTTATAATATAGAGTGTATATAGGTGTTATAGTATAGAATGTATATAGGTGTTATAGTATAAAGTGTATATAGGGTTATAGTATAAAGTGTATATAGGGTTATAGTATAAAGTGTATATAGGGTTATAGTATAGAGTGTATATGGGTGTTATAGCATAGAGTGTATATAGGTGTTATAGTATAGAGTGTATATAGGGTTATAGTATAGAGTGTATATAGGTGTATAGTATAGAGTGTATATAGGGTTATAGTATAGAGTGTATATAGGGTTATAGTATAAAGTGTATATAGGGTTATAGTATAGAGTGTATATAGGGTTATAGTATAGAGTGTATATAGGGTTATAGTATAGAGTGTATATAGGTGTTATAGTATAGAGTATATATAGGTGTTATAGTATAGAGTGTATATAGGTGTTATAGTATAAAGTGTATATAGGATTATAGTATAGAGTGTATATAGGGTTATAGTATAGAGTGTATATAGGGTTATAGTATAGAGTGTATATAGGGTTATAGTATAAAGTGTATATAGGGTTATAGTATAGAGTGTATATAGGTGTTATAGTATAGAGTGTATATAGGGTTATAGTATAAAGTGTATATAGGGTTATAGTATAGAGTGTATATAGGTGTTATAATATAGAGTGTATATAGGGTTATAGTATAGAGTGTGTATAGGTGTTATAGTATAGAGTGTATATAGGTGTTATAGTATAGAGTGTATATAGGTGTTATAGTATAGAGTGTATATATGTGTTATAGTATAGAGTGTATATAGGTGTTATAGTATAGAGTGTATATAGGTGTTATAGTATAGAGTGTGTATAGGTGTTATAGTATAGAGTGTATATAGGTGTTATAGTATAGAGTGTATATAGGTGTTATAGTATAGAGTGTATATAGGTGTTATAGTATAGAGTGTATGTAGGTGTTATAGTATAGAGTGTTGTAGTATAGAGTGTATATAGGTGTTATAGTATAGAGTGTGTATAGGTGTTATAGTATAGAGTGTATATAGGTGTTATAGTATAGAGTGTATATAGGTGTTATAGTATAGAGTGTATATAGGTGTTATAGTATAGAGTGTATATAGGTGTTATAGTATAGAGTGTATATAGGGTTATAGTATAAAGTGTATATAGGGTTATAGTATAGAGTGTATATAGGGTTATAGTATAGAGTGTATATAGGGTTATAGTATAAAGTGTATATAGGTTTATAGTATAGAGTGTATATAGGGTTATAGTATAGAGTGTATATAGGGTTATAGTATAGAGTGTATATAGGTGTTATAGTATAGAGTGTATATAGGGTTATAGTATAGAGTGTATATAGGGTTATAGTATAGAGTGTATATAGGTGTTATAGTATAGAGTGTATATAGGGTTATAGTATAGAGTGTATATTGGGTTATAGTATAGAGTGTATATAGGTGTTATAGTATAGAGTGTATATAGGTGTTATAGTATAGAGTGTATATAGGGTTATAGTATAGAGTGTATATAGGGTTATAGTATAGAGTGTATATAGGTGTTATTGTATAGAGTGTATATAGGTGTTATAGTATAAAGTGTACATAGGGTTATAGTATAAAGTGTATATAGGGTTATAGTATAGAGTGTATATAGGGTTATAGTATAGAGTGTATATAGGTGTTATAGTATAGAGTGTATATAGGGTTATAGTATAGAGTGTATATATGGTTATAGTATAAAGTGTATATAGGGTTATAGTATAGAGTGTTTATAGGGTTATAGTATAGAGTGTATATAGGGTTATAGTATAGAGTGTATATAGGTGTTATAGTATAGAGTATATATAGGTGTTATAGTATAGAGTGTATATAGGTGTTATAGTATAAAATGTATATAGGATTATAGTATAGAGTGTATATAGGGTTATAGTATAGAGTGTATATAGGGTTATAGTATAGAGTGTATATAGGGTTATAGTATAAAGTGTATATAGGGTTATAGTATAGAGTGTATATAGGTGTTATAATATAGAGTGTATATAGGGTTATAGTATAGAGTGTGTATAGGTGTTATAGTATAGAGTGTATATAGGTGTTATAGTATAGAGTGTATATAGGTGTTATAGTATAGAGTGTATATAGGTGTTATAGTATAGAGTGTATATAGGTGTTATAATATAGAGTGTATATAGGTGTTATAGTATAGAGTGTATATAGGTGTGATAGTATAGAGTGTATATAGGTGTTATAGTATAGAGTGTATATAGGTGTTATAGTATAGAGTGTATATAGGTGTTATAGTATAAAGTGTATATAGGATTATAGTATAGAGTGTATATAGGGTTATAGAATAGAGTGTATATAGGGTTATAGTATAGAGTGTATATAGGGTTATATTATAAAGTGTATATAGGGTTATAGTATAGAGTGTATATAGGTGTTATAGTATAGAGTGTATATAGGGTTATAGTATAAAGTGTATATAGGGTTATAGTATAGAGTGTATATAGGTGTTATAATATAGAGTGTATATAGGGTTATAGTATAGAGTGTGTATAGGTGTTATAGTATAGAGTGTATATAGGTGTTATAGTATAGAGTGAATATAGGTGTTATAGTATAGAGTGTATATAGGTGTTATAGTATAGAGTGTATATAGGTGTTATTGTTTAGAGTGTGTATAGGTGTTATAGTATAGAGTGTATATAGGTGTTATAGTATAGAGTGTATATAGGTGTTATAGTATAGAGTGTATATAGGTGTTATAGTATAGAGTGTATGTAGGTGTTATAGTATAGAGTGTTGTAGTATAGAGTGTATATAGGTGTTATAGTATAGAGTGTATATAGGTGTTATAGTATAGAGTGTATATCGGTGTTATAGTATAGAGTGTATATAGGTGTTATAGTATAGAGTGTATATAGGTGTTATAGTATAGAGTGTATATAGGTGTTATAGTATAGAGTGTATATAGGTGTTATAGTATAGAGTGTATATAGGTGTTATAGTATAGAGTGTATATAGGGTTATAGTATAGAGTGTATATAGGGTTATAGTATAAAGTGTATATAGGTTTATAGTATAGAGTGTATATAGGGTTATAGTATAGAGTGTATATAGGGTTATAGTATAGAGTGTATATAGGTGTTATAGTATAGAGTGTATATAGGGTTATAGTATAGAGTGTATATAGGGTTATAGTATAGAGTGTATATAGGTGTTATAGTATAGAGTGTATATAGGGTTATAGTATAGAGTGTATATTGGGTTATAGTATAGAGTGTATATAGGTGTTATAGTATAGAGTGTATATAGGTGTTATAGTATAGAGTGTATATAGGGTTATAGTATAGAGTGTATATAGGGTTATAGTATAGAGTGTATATAGGTGTTATAGTATAGAGTGTATATAGGTGTTATAGTATAAAGTGTATATAGGGTTATAGTATAAAGTGTATATAGGGTTATAGTATAAAGTGTATATAGGGTTATAGTATAGAGTGTATATAGGTGTTATAGTATAGAGTGTATATAGGTGTTATAGTATAGAGTGTATATAGGGTTATAGTATAGAGTGTATATAGGTGTTATAGTATAGAGTGTATATAGGTTTATAGTATAGAGTGTATATAGGGTTATAGTATAAAGTGTATATAGGGTTATAGTATAGAGTGTTTATAGGGTTATAGTATAGAGTGTATATAGGTTATAGTATAGAGTGTATATAGGTGTTATAGTATAGAGTATATATAGGTGTTATAGTATAGAGTGTATATAGGTGTTATAGTATAAAGTGTATATAGGATTATAGTATAGAGTGTATATAGGGTTATAGTATAGAGTGTATATAGGGTTATAGTATAGAGTGTATATAGGGTTATAGTATAAAGTGTATATAGGGTTATAGTATAGAGTGTATATAGGTGTTATAGTATAGAGTGTATATAGGGTTATAGTATAAAGTGTATATAGGGTTATAGTATAGAGTGTATATAGGGTTATAGTATAAAGTGTATATAGGGTTATAGTATAGAGTGTATATAGGTGTTATAATATAGAGTGTATATAGGGTTATAGTATAGAGTGTGTATAGGTGTTATAGTATAGAGTGTATATAGGTGTTATAGTATAGAGTGTATATAGGTGTTATAGTATAGAGTGTATATAGGTGTTATAGTATAGAGTGTATATAGGTGTTATAGTATAGAGTGTATATAGGTGTTATAATATAGAGTGTATATAGGTGTTATAGTATAGAGTGTATATAGGTGTTATAGTATAGAGTGTATATAGGTGTTATAGTATAGAGTGTATATAGGTGTTATAGTATAGAGTGTATATAGGTGTTATATTATAGAGTGTGTATAGGTGTTATAGTATAGAGTGTATATAGGTGTTATAGTATAGAGTGTAAATAGGTGTTATAGTATAGAGTGTATATAGGTGTTATAGTATAGAGTGTATGTAGGTGTTATAGTATAGAGTGTTATAGTATAGAGTGTATATAGGTGTTATAGTATAGAGTGTATATAGGTGTTATAGTATAGAGTGTATATAGGTGTTATAGTTTAGAGTGTATATAGGTGTTATAGTATAGAGTGTATATAGGTGTTATAGTATAGAGTGTATATAGGTGTTATAGTATAGAGTGTATATCGGTGTTATAGTATAGAGTGTATATAGGTGTTATAGTATAGAGTGTATATAGGTGTTATAGTATAGAGTGTATATAGGTGTTATAGTATAGAGTGTATATAGGTGTTATAGTATAGAGTGTATATAGGTGTTATAGTATAGAGTGTATATCGGTGTTATTGTATAGAGTATATATAGGTGTTATAGTATAGAGTGTATGTAGGTGTTATAGTATAGAGTGTATATAGGTGTTATAGTATAGAGTGTATATAGGGTTATAGTATAGAGTGTATATAGGTGTTATAGTATAGAGTGTATATAGGTGTTATAGTATAGAGTGTATATCGGTGTTATAGTATAGAGTATATATAGGTGTTATAATATAGAGTATATATAGGGTTATAGTATAGAGTGTATATAGGTGTTATAGTATAGAGTGTATATAGGTGTTATAGTATAGAGTGTATATCGGTGTTATAGTATAGAGTATATATAGGTGTTATAATATAGAGTATATATAGGGTTATAGTATAGAGTGTATGTAGGGGGTATAGCATAGAGTATATATAGGTGTTATAGTATAGAGTATATATAGGTGTTATAGTATAGAGTGTATATAGGTGTTATAGTATAGAGTGTATATAGGGTTATAGTATAAAGTGTATATAGGTTTATAGTATAGAGTGTATATAGGGTTATAGTATAGAGTGTATATAGGGTTATAGTATAGAGTGTATATAGGTGTTATAGTATAGAGTGTATATAGGGTTATAGTATAGAGTGTATATAGGGTTATAGTATAGAGTGTATATAGGTGTTATAGTATAGAGTGTATATAGGGTTATAGTATAGAGTGTATATTGGGTTATAGTATAGAGTGTATATAGGTGTTATAGTATAGAGTGTATATAGGTGTTATAGTATAGAGTGTATATAGGGTTATAGTATAGAGTGTATATAGGGTTATAGTATAGAGTGTATATAGGTGTTATAGTATAGAGTGTATATAGGTGTTATAGTATAAACTGTATATAAGGTTATAGTATAAAGTGTATATAGGGTTATAGTATAAAGTGTATATAGGGTTATAGTATAGAGTGTATATAGGTGTTATAGTATAGAGTGTATATAGGTGTTATAGTATAGAGTGTATATAGGGTTATAGTATAGAGTGTATATAGGTGTTATAGTATAGAGTGTATATAGGTTTATAGTATAGAGTGTATATAGGGTTATAGTATAAAGTGTATATAGGGTTATAGTATAGAGTGTTTATAGGGTTATAGTATAGAGTGTATATAGGGTTATAGTATAGAGTGTATATAGGTGTTATAATATAGAGTGTATATAGGGTTATAGTATAGAGTGTGTATAGGTGTTATAGTATAGAGTGTATATAGGTGTTATAGTATAAAGTGTATATAGGATTATAGTATAGAGTGTATATAGGGTTATAGTATAGAGTGTATATAGGGTTATAGTATAGAGTGTATATAGGGTTATAGTATAAAGTGTATATAGGGTTATAGTATAGAGTGTATATAGGTGTTATAGTATAGAGTGTATATATGGTTATAGTATAAAGTGTATATAGGGCTATAGTATAGAGTGTATATAGGGTTATAGTATAAAGTGTATATAGTGTTATAGTATAGAGTGTATATAGGTGTTATAATATAGAGTGTATATAGGGTTATAGTATAGAGTGTGTATAGGTGTTATAGTATAGAGTGTATATAGGTGTTATAGTATAGAGTGTATATAGGTGTTATAGTATAGAGTGTATATAGGTGTTATAGTATAGAGTGTATATATGTGTTATAGTATAGAGTGTATATAGGTGTTATAATATAGAGTGTATATAGGTGTTATAGTATAGAGTGTATATAGGTGTTATAGTATAGAGTGTATATAGGTGTTATAGTATAGAGTGTATATAGGTGTTATAGTATAGAGTGTATATAGGTGTTATATTATAGAGTGTGTATAGGTGTTATAGTATAGAGTGTATATAGGTGTTATAGTATAGAGTGTAAATAGGTGTTATAGTATAGAGTGTATATAGGTGTTATAGTATAGAGTGTATGTAGGTGTTATAGTATAGAGTGTTATAGTATAGAGTGTATATAGGTGTTATAGTATAGAGTGTATATAGGTGTTATAGTATAGAGTGTATATAGGTGTTATAGTATAGAGTGTATATAGGTGTTATAGTATAGAGTGTATATAGGTGTTATAGTATAGAGTGTATATAGGTGTTATAGTATAGAGTGTATATCGGTGTTATAGTATAGAGTGTATATAGGTGTTATAGTATAGAGTGTATATAGGTGTTATAGTATAGAGTGTATATAGGTGTTATAGTATAGAGTGTATATAGGTGTTATAGTATAGAGTGTATATAGGTGTTATAGTATAGAGTGTATATCGGTGTTATTGTATAGAGTATATATAGGTGTTATAGTATAGAGTGTATGTAGGTGTTATAGTATAGAGTGTATATAGGTGTTATAGTATAGAGTGTATATAGGGTTATAGTATAGAGTGTATATAGGTGTTATAGTATAGAGTGTATATAGGTGTTATAGTATAGAGTGTATATCGGTGTTATAGTATAGAGTATATATAGGTGTTATAATATAGAGTATATATAGGGTTATAGTATAGAGTGTATATAGGTGTTATAGTATAGAGTGTATATAGGTGTTATAGTATAGAGTGTATATCGGTGTTATAGTATAGAGTATATATAGGTGTTATAATATAGAGTATATATAGGGTTATAGTATAGAGTGTATGTAGGGGGTATAGCATAGAGTATATATAGGTGTTATAGTATAGAGTATATATAGGTGTTATAGTATAGAGTGTATATAGGTGTTATAGTATGGAGTGTATATAGGGTTATAGTATAGAGTGTATATAGGTGTTATAATATAGAGTGTATATAGGTGTTATAGTATAGAGTATATATAGATGTTATAGTATAGAGTGTATATAAGTGTTATAGTATAGAGTGTATATAGGTGTTATAGTATAGAGTGTATATCGGTGTTATAGTATAGAGTGTATATAGGTGTTATAGTATAGAGTATATATAGGTGTTATAATATAGTGTATATATAGGTGTTATAGTATAGAGTGTATATAGGGTTATAGTATAGAGTGTATATAGGTGTCATAGTATAGAGTGTATATAGGTGTTATAGTATAGAGTGTATATAGGTGTTATAATATAGAGTGTATATAGGTGTTATAGTATAGAGTGTATATAGGGTTATAGTATAGAGTGTATATAGGTGTTATAATATAGAGTGTATATAGGGTTATAGTATAGAGTGTGTATAGGTGTTATAGTATAGAGTGTATATAGGTGTTATAGTATAGAGTGTATATAGGTGTTATAGTATAGAGTGTATATAGGTGTCATAGTATAGAGTGTATATAGGGTTATAGTATAGAGTGTATATAGGTGTTATAGTATAGAGTGTATATAGGGTTATAGTATAGAGTGTATATAGGGTTATAGTATAAAGTGTATATAGGGTTATAGTATAGAGTGTATATAGGGTTATAGTATAGAGTGTATATAGGGTTATAGTATAGAGTGTATATAGGTGTTATAGTATAGAGTATATATAGGTGTTATAGTATAGAGTGTATATAGGTGTTATAGTATAAAGTGTATATAGGATTATAGTATAGAGTGTATATAGGGTTATAGTATAGAGTGTATATAGGGTTATGGTATAGAGTGTATATAGGGTTATAGTATAAAGTGTATATAGGGTTATAGTATAGCGTGTATATAGGTGTTATAGTATAGAGTGTATATAGAGTTATAGTATAAAGTGTATATAGGGTTATAGTATAGAGTGTATATAGGTGTTATAATATAGAGTGTATATAGGGTTATAGTATAGAGTGTGTATAGGTGTTATAGTATAGAGTGTATATAGGTGTTATAGTATAGAGTGTATATAGGTGTTATAGTATAGAGTGTATATAGGGTTATAGTATAGAGTGTATATAGGTGTTATAGTATAGAGTGTATATAGGGTTATAGTATAGAGTGTATATTGGGTTATAGTATAGAGTGTATATAGGTGTTATAGTATAGAGTGTATATAGGTGTTATAGTATAGAGTGTATATAGGGTTATAGTATAGAGTGTATATAGGGTTATAGTATAGAGTGTATATAGGTGTTATAGTATAGAGTGTATATAGGTGTTATAGTATAAACTGTATATAAGGTTATAGTATAAAGTGTATATAGGGTTATAGTATAAAGTGTATATAGGGTTATAGTATAGAGTGTATATAGGTGTTATAGTATAGAGTGTATATAGGTGTTATAGTATAGAGTGTATATAGGGTTATAGTATAGAGTGTATATAGGTGTTATAGTATAGAGTGTATATAGGTTTATAGTATAGAGTGTATATAGGGTTATAGTATAAAGTGTATATAGGGTTATAGTATAGAGTGTTTATAGGGTTATAGTATAGAGTGTATATAGGGTTATAGTATAGAGTGTATATAGGTGTTATAGTATAGAGTATATATAGGTGTTATAGTATAGAGTGTATATAGGTGTTATAGTATAAAGTGTATATAGGATTATAGTATAGAGTGTATATAGGGTTATAGTATAGAGTGTATATAGGGTTATAGTATAGAGTGTATATAGGGTTATAGTATAAAGTGTATATAGGGTTATAGTATAGAGTGTATATAGGTGTTATAGTATAGAGTGTATATATGGTTATAGTATAAAGTGTATATAGGGCTATAGTATAGAGTGTATATAGGGTTATAGTATAAAGTGTATATAGTGTTATAGTATAGAGTGTATATAGGTGTTATAATATAGAGTGTATATAGGGTTATAGTATAGAGTGTGTATAGGTGTTATAGTATAGAGTGTATATAGGTGTTATAGTATAGAGTGTATATAGGTGTTATAGTATAGAGTGTATATAGGTGTTATAGTATAGAGTGTATATATGTGTTATAGTATAGAGTGTATATAGGTGTTATAATATAGAGTGTATATAGGTGTTATAGTATAGAGTGTATATAGGTGTTATAGTATAGAGTGTATATAGGTGTTATAGTATAGAGTGTATATAGGTGTTATAGTATAGAGTGTATATAGGTGTTATATTATAGAGTGTGTATAGGTGTTATAGTATAGAGTGTATATAGGTGTTATAGTATAGAGTGTAAATAGGTGTTATAGTATAGAGTGTATATAGGTGTTATAGTATAGAGTGTATGTAGGTGTTATAGTATAGAGTGTTATAGTATAGAGTGTATATAGGTGTTATAGTATAGAGTGTATATAGGTGTTATAGTATAGAGTGTATATAGGTGTTATAGTATAGAGTGTATATAGGTGTTATAGTATAGAGTGTATATAGGTGTTATAGTATAGAGTGTATATAGGTGTTATAGTATAGAGTGTATATCGGTGTTATAGTATAGAGTGTATATAGGTGTTATAGTATAGAGTGTATATAGGTGTTATAGTATAGAGTGTATATAGGTGTTATAGTATAGAGTGTATATAGGTGTTATAGTATAGAGTGTATATAGGTGTTATAGTATAGAGTGTATATCGGTGTTATTGTATAGAGTATATATAGGTGTTATAGTATAGAGTGTATGTAGGTGTTATAGTATAGAGTGTATATAGGTGTTATAGTATAGAGTGTATATAGGGTTATAGTATAGAGTGTATATAGGTGTTATAGTATAGAGTGTATATCGGTGTTATAGTATAGAGTATATATAGGTGTTATAATATAGAGTATATATAGGGTTATAGTATAGAGTGTATGTAGGGGGTATAGCATAGAGTATATATAGGTGTTATAGTATAGAGTATATATAGGTGTTATAGTATAGAGTGTATATAGGTGTTATAGTATGGAGTGTATATAGGGTTATAGTATAGAGTGTATATAGGTGTTATAATATAGAGTGTATATAGGTGTTATAGTATAGAGTATATATAGATGTTATAGTATAGAGTGTATATAAGTGTTATAGTATAGAGTGTATATAGGTGTTATAGTATAGAGTGTATATCGGTGTTATAGTATAGAGTGTATATAGGTGTTATAGTATAGAGTATATATAGGTGTTATAATATAGTGTATATATAGGTGTTATAGTATAGAGTGTATATAGGGTTATAGTATAGAGTGTATATAGGTGTCATAGTATAGAGTGTATATAGGTGTTATAGTATAGAGTGTATATAGGTGTTATAATATAGAGTGTATATAGGTGTTATAGTATAGAGTGTATATAGGGTTATAGTATAGAGTGTATATAGGTGTTATAATATAGAGTGTATATAGGGTTATAGTATAGAGTGTGTATAGGTGTTATAGTATAGAGTGTATATAGGTGTTATAGTATAGAGTGTATATAGGTGTTATAGTATAGAGTGTATATAGGTGTCATAGTATAGAGTGTATATAGGGTTATAGTATAGAGTGTATATAGGTGTTATAGTATAGAGTGTATATAGGGTTATAGTATAGAGTGTATATAGGGTTATAGTATAAAGTGTATATAGGGTTATAGTATAGAGTGTATATAGGGTTATAGTATAGAGTGTATATAGGGTTATAGTATAGAGTGTATATAGGTGTTATAGTATAGAGTATATATAGGTGTTATAGTATAGAGTGTATATAGGTGTTATAGTATAAAGTGTATATAGGATTATAGTATAGAGTGTATATAGGGTTATAGTATAGAGTGTATATAGGGTTATGGTATAGAGTGTATATAGGGTTATAGTATAAAGTGTATATAGGGTTATAGTATAGCGTGTATATAGGTGTTATAGTATAGAGTGTATATAGAGTTATAGTATAAAGTGTATATAGGGTTATAGTATAGAGTGTATATAGGTGTTATAATATAGAGTGTATATAGGGTTATAGTATAGAGTGTGTATAGGTGTTATAGTATAGAGTGTATATAGGTGTTATAGTATAGAGTGTATATAGGTGTTATAGTATAGAGTGTATATAGGGTTATAGTATAGAGTGTATATAGGTGTTATAGTATAGAGTGTATATAGGGTTATAGTATAGAGTGTATATTGGGTTATAGTATAGAGTGTATATAGGTGTTATAGTATAGAGTGTATATAGGTGTTATAGTATAGAGTGTATATAGGGTTATAGTATAGAGTGTATATAGGGTTATAGTATAGAGTGTATATAGGTGTTATAGTATAGAGTGTATATAGGTGTTATAGTATAAACTGTATATAAGGTTATAGTATAAAGTGTATATAGGGTTATAGTATAAAGTGTATATAGGGTTATAGTATAGAGTGTATATAGGTGTTATAGTATAGAGTGTATATAGGTGTTATAGTATAGAGTGTATATAGGGTTATAGTATAGAGTGTATATAGGTGTTATAGTATAGAGTGTATATAGGTTTATAGTATAGAGTGTATATAGGGTTATAGTATAAAGTGTATATAGGGTTATAGTATAGAGTGTTTATAGGGTTATAGTATAGAGTGTATATAGGGTTATAGTATAGAGTGTATATAGGTGTTATAGTATAGAGTATATATAGGTGTTATAGTATAGAGTGTATATAGGTGTTATAGTATAAAGTGTATATAGGATTATAGTATAGAGTGTATATAGGGTTATAGTATAGAGTGTATATAGGTTATAGTATAGAGTGTATATAGGGTTATAGTATAAAGTGTATATAGGGTTATAGTATAGAGTGTATATAGGTGTTATAGTATAGAGTGTATATATGGTTATAGTATAAAGTGTATATAGGGCTATAGTATAGAGTGTATATAGGGTTATAGTTAAAGTGTATATAGTGTTATAGTATAGAGTGTATATAGGTGTTATAATATAGAGTGTATATAGGGTTATAGTATAGAGTGTGTATAGGTGTTATAGTATAGAGTGTATATAGGTGTTATAGTATAGAGTGTATATAGGTGTTATAGTATAGAGTGTATATAGGTGTTATAGTATAGAGTGTATATATGTGTTATAGTATAGAGTGTATATAGGTGTTATAATATAGAGTGTATATAGGTGTTATAGTATAGAGTGTATATAGGTGTTATAGTTATAGAGTGTATATAGGTGTTATAGTATAGAGTGTATATAGGTGTTATAGTATAGAGTGTATATAGGTGTTATATTATAGAGTGTGTATAGGTGTTATAGTATAGAGTGTATATAGGTGTTATAGTATAGAGTGTAAATAGGTGTTATAGTATAGAGTGTAAATAGGTGTTATAGTATAGAGTGTATATAGGTGTTATAGTATAGAGTGTTAGTATAGAGTGTATATAGGTGTTATAGTATAGAGTGTATATAGGTGTTATAGTATAGAGTGTATATAGGTGTTATAGTATAGAGTGTATATAGGTGTTATAGTATAGAGTGTATATAGGTGTTATAGTATAGAGTGTATATAGGTGTTATAGTATAGAGTGTATATAGGTGTTATAGTATAGAGTGTATATAGGTGTTATAGTATAGAGTGTATATAGGTGTTATAGTATAGAGTGTATATAGGTGTTATAGTATAGAGTGTATATAGGTGTTATAGTATAGAGTGTATATAGGTGTTATAGTATAGAGTGTATATCGGTGTTATTGTATAGAGTATATATAGGTGTTATAGTATAGAGTGTATGTAAGGTGTTATAGTATAGAGTGTATATAGGTGTTATAGTATAGAGTGTATATAGGGTTATAGTATAGAGTGTATATAGGTGTTATAGTATAGAGTGTATATAGGTGTTATAGTATAGAGTGTATATCGGTGTTATAGTATAGAGTATATATGGTGTTATAATATAGAGTATATATAGGGTTATAGTATAGAGTGTATATAGGTGTTATAGTATAGAGTGTATATAGGTGTTATAGTATAGAGTGTATATCGGTGTTATAGTATAGAGTATATATAGGTGTTATAATATAGAGTATATATAGGGTTATAGTATAGAGTGTATGTAGGGGGTATAGCATAGAGTATATATAGGTGTTATAGTATAGAGTATATATAGGTGTTATAGTATAGAGTGTATATAGGTGTTATAGTATGGAGTGTATATAGGGTTATAGTATAGAGTGTATATAGGTGTTATAATATAGAGTGTATATAGGTGTTATAGTATAGAGTATATATAGATGTTATAGTATAGAGTGTATATAAGTGTTATAGTATAGAGTGTGATATAGGTGTTATAGTATAGAGTGTATATCGGTGTTATAGTATAGAGTGTATATAGGGTGTTATAGTATAGAGTATATATAGGTGTTATAATATAGTGTATATATAGGGTGTTATAGTATAGAGTGTATATAGGGTTATAGTATAGAGTGTATATAGGTGTCATAGTATAGAGTGTATAGGTGTTATAGTATAGAGTGTATATAGGTGTTATAATATAGAGTGTATATAGGTGTTATAGTATAGAGTGTATATAGGGTTATAGTATAGAGTGTATATAGGTGTTATAATATAGAGTGTATATAGGGTTATAGTATAGAGTGTGTATAGGTGTTATAGTATAGAGTGTATATAGGTGTTATAGTATAGAGTGTATATAGGTGTTATAGTATAGAGTGTATATAGGTGTCATAGTATAGAGTGTATATAGGGTTATAGTATAGAGTATATATAGGTGTTATAGTATAGAGTGTATATAGGGTTATAGTATAGAGTGTATATAGGGTGATAGTATAAGTGTATATAGGGTTATAGTATAGAGTGTATATAGGGTTATAGTATAGAGTGTATATAGGGTTATAGTATAGCGTGTATATAGGTGTTATAGTATAGAGTATATATAGGTGTTATAGTATAGAGTGTATATAGGTGTTATAGTATAAAGTGTATATAGGATTATAGTATAGAGTGTATATAGGGTTATAGTATAGAGTGTATATAGGGTTATGGTATAGAGTGTATATAGGGTTATAGTATAAAGTGTATATAGGGTTATAGTATAGCGTGTATATAGGTGTTATAGTATAGAGTGTATATAGAGTTATAGTATAAAGTGTATATAGGGTTAAAGTATAGAGTGTATATAGGTGTTATAATATAGAGTGTATATAGGGTTTATAGTATAGAGTGTGTATAGGTGTTATAGTATAGAGTGTATATAGGTGTTATAGTATAGAGTGTATATAGGTGTTATAGTATAGAGTGTATATAGGGTTATAGTATAGAGTGTATATAGGGTTATAGTATAGAGTGTATATAGGTGTTATAGTATAGAGTATATATAGGTGTTATAGTATAGAGTGTATATAGGTGTTATAGTATAAAGTGTATATAGGATTATAGTATAGAGTGTATATAGGGTTATAGTATAGAGTGTATATAGGGTTATAGTATAGAGTGTATATAGGGTTATAGTATAAAGTGTATATAGGGTTATAGTATAGAGTGTATATAGGTGTTATATTATAGAGTGTATATAGGGTTATAGTATAAAGTGTATATAGGGTTATAGTATAGAGTGTATATAGGGTTATAGTATAAAGTGTATATAGGGTTATAGTATAGAGTGTATATAGGTGTTATAATATAGAGTGTATATAGGGTTATAGTATAGAGTGTGTATAGGTGTTATAGTATAGAGTGTATATAGGTGTTATAGTATAGAGTGTATATAGGTGTTATAGTATAGAGTGTATATAGGTGTTATAGTATAGAGTGTATATAGGTGTTATAGTATAGAGTGTATATAGGTGTTATAATATAGAGTGTATATAGGTGTTATAGTATAGAGTGTATATAGGTGTTATAGTATAGAGTGTATATAGGTGTTATAGTATAGAGTGTATATAGGTGTTATAGTATAGAGTGTATATAGGTGTTATATTATAGAGTGTGTATAGGTGTTATAGTATAGAGTGTATATAGGTGTTATAGTATAGAGTGTAAATAGGTGTTATAGTATAGAGTGTATATAGGTGTTATAGTATAGAGTGTATGTAGGTGTTATAGTATAGAGTGTTATAGTATAGAGTGTATATAGGTGTTATAGTATAGAGTGTATATAGGTGTTATAGTATAGAGTGTATATAGGTGTTATAGTATAGAGTGTATATAGGTGTTATAGTATAGAGTATATATAGGTGTTATAATATAGAGTATATATAGGGTTATAGTATAGAGTGTATATAGGTGTTATAGTATAGAGTGTATATAGGTGTTATAGTATAGAGTGTATATCGGTGTTATAGTATAGAGTATATATAGGTGTTATAATATAGAGTATATATAGGGTTATAGTATAGAGTGTATATAGGTGTTATAGTATAGAGTGTATATAGGGTTATAGTATAGAGTGTATATAGGTGTTATAGTATGGAGTGTATATAGGGTTATAGTATAGAGTGTATATAGGTGTTATAATATAGAGTGTATATAGGTGTTATAGTATAGAGTGTATATAGGTGTTATAGTATAGAGTATATATAGGTGTTATAATATAGTGTATATATAGGTGTTATAGCATAGAGTGTATATAGGGTTATAGTATAGAGTGTATATAGGTGTCATAGTATAGAGTGTATATAGGTATTATAGTATAGAGTGTATATAGGTGTTATAATATAGAGTGTATATAGGTGTTATAGTATAGAGTGTATATAGGGTTATAGTATAGAGTGTATATAGGTGTTATAATATAGAGTGTATATAGGGTTATAGTATAGAGTGTGTATAGGTGTTATAGTATAGAGTGTATATAGGTGTTATAGTATAGAGTGTATATAGGTGTTATAGTATAGAGTGTATATAGGGTTGTAGTATTGAGTGTATATAGGGTTATAGTATAGAGTGTATATAGGTGTTATAGTATAGAGTGTATATAGGGTTATAGTATAGAGTGTATATAGGGTTATAGTATAGAGTGTATATAGGTGTTATAATATAGAGTGTATATAGGGTTATAGTATAGAGTGTATATAGGTTATAGTATAGAGTGTATATAGGTGTTATAGTATAGAGTGTATATAGGTGTTATAGTATAGAGTGTATATAGGGTTATAGTATAGAGTGTATATAGGGTTATAGTATAGAGTGTATATAGGTGTTATAGTATAGAGTGTATATAGGTGTTATAGTATAAAGTGTATATAGGGTTATAGTATAAAGTGTATATAGGGTTATAGTATAAAGTGTATATAGGGTTATAGTATAGAGTGTATATAGGTGTTATAGTATAGAGTGTATATAGGTGTCATAGTATAGAGTGTATATAGGGTTATAGTATAGAGTGTGTATAGGTGTTATAGTATAGAGTGTATATAGGTGTTATAGTATAGAGTGTATATAGGTGTTATAGTATAGAGTGTATATAGGGTTATAGTATAGAGTGTATATAGGGTTATAGTATAGAGTGTATATAGGTGTTATAGTATAGAGTATATATAGGTGTTATAGTATAGAGTGTATATAGGTGTTATAGTATAAAGTGTATATAGGATTATAGTATAGAGTGTATATAGGGTTATAGTATAGAGTGTATATAGGGTTATAGTATAGAGTGTATATAGGGTTATAGTATAAAGTGTATATAGGGTTATAGTATAGAGTGTATATAGGTGTTATAGTATAGAGTGTATATAGGGTTATAGTATAAAGTGTATATAGGGTTATAGTATAGAGTGTATATAGGGTTATAGTATAAAGTGTATATAGGGTTATAGTATAGAGTGTATATAGGTGTTATAATATAGAGTGTATATAGGGTTATGGTATAGAGTGTGTATAGGTGTTATAGTATAGAGTGTATATAGGTGTTATAGTATAGAGTGTATATAGGTGTTATAGTATAGAGTGTATATAGGTGTTATAGTATAGAGTGTATGTAGGTGTTATAGTATAGAGTGTTATAGTATAGAGTGTATATAGGTGTTATAGTATAGAGTGTATATAGGTGTTATAGTATAGAGTGTATATAGGTGTTATAGTATAGAGTGTATATAGGTGTTATAGTATAGAGTGTATATAGGTGTTATAGTATAGAGTGTATATAGGTGTTATAGTATAGAGTGTATATCGGTGTTATAGTATAGAGTGTATATAGGTGTTATAGTATAGAGTGTATATAGGTGTTATAGTATAGAGTGTATATAGGTGTTATTGTATAGAGTATATATAGGTGTTATAGTATAGAGTGTATTAGGTGTTATAGTATAGAGTGTATATAGGTGTTATAGTATAGAGTGTATATAGGGTTATAGTATAGAGTGTATATAGGTGTTATAGTATAGAGTGTATATAGGTGTTATAGTATAGAGTGTATATCGGTGTTATAGTATAGAGTATATATAGGTGTTATAATATAGAGTATATATAGGGTTATAGTATAGAGTGTATATAGGTGTTATAGTATAGAGTGTATATAGGTGTTATAGTATAGAGTGTATATCGGTGTTATAGTATAGAGTATATATAGGTGTTATAATATAGAGTATATATAGGGTTATAGTATAGAGTGTATGTAGGGGGTATAGTATAGAGTATATATAGGTGTTATAGTATAGAGTATATATAGGTGTTATAGTATAGAGTGTATATAGGTGTTATAGTATGGAGTGTATATAGGGTTATAGTATAGAGTGTATATAGGTGTTATAATATAGAGTGTATATAGGTGTTATAGTATAGAGTATATATAGGTGTTATAGTATAGAGTGTATATAAGTGTTATAGTATAGAGTGTATATAGGTGTTATAGTATAGAGTGTATATAGGTGTTATAGTATAGAGTGTATATAGGTTTTATAGTATAGAGTATATATAGGTGTTATAATATAGTGTATATATAGGTGTTATAGCATAGAGTGTATATAGGGTTATAGTATAGAGTGTATATAGGTGTCATAGTATAGAGTGTATATAGGTGTTATAGTATAGAGTGTATATAGGTGTTATAATATAGAGTGTATATAGGTGTTATAGTATAGAGTGTATATAGGGTTATAGTATAGAGTGTATATAGGTGTTATAATATAGAGTGTATATAGGGTTATAGTATAGAGCGTGTATAGGTGTTATAGTATAGAGTGTATATAGGTGTTATAGTATAGAGTGTATATAGGTGTTATAGTATAGAGTGTATATAGGGTTATAGTATAGAGTGTATATAGGGTTATAGTATAGAGTGTATATAGGTGTTATAGTATAGAGTGTATATAGGGTTATAGTATAGAGTGTATATAGGGTTATAGTATAGAGTGTATATAGGTGTTATAATATAGAGTGTATATAGGGTTATAGTATAGAGTGTATATAGGTTATAGTATAGAGTGTATATAGGTGTTATAGTATAGAGTGTATATAGGTGTTATAGTATAGAGTGTATATAGGGTTATAGTATAGAGTGTATATAGGGTTATAATATAGAGTGTATATAGGTGTTATAGTATAGAGTGTATATAGGTGTTATAGTATAAAGTGTATATAGGGTTATAGTATAAAGTGTATATAGGGTTATAGTATAAAGTGTATATAGGGTTATAGTATAGAGTGTATATAGGTGTTATAGTATAGAGTGTATATAGGTGTCATAGTATAGAGTGTATATAGGGTTATAGTATAGAGTGTATATAGGTGTTATAGTATAGAGTGTATATAGGGTTATAGTATAGAGTGTATATAGGTGTTATAGTATAGAGTGTATATAGGTGTTATAGTATAGAGTGTATATAGGGTTATAGTAGAGAGTGTATATAGGGTTATAGTATAGAGTGTATATAGGTGTTATAGTATAGAGTGTATATGGGTGTTATAGTATAGAGTGTATATAAGGTTATAGTATAGAGTGTATATTGGGTTATAGTATAGAGTATGTATAGGGTTATAGTATAGAGTGTATATAGGTGTTATAGTATAGAGTATATATAGGTGTTATAGTATAGAGTGTATATAGGTGTTATAGTATAAAGTGTATATAGGATTATAGTATAGAGTGTATATAGGGTTATAGTATAGAGTGTATATAGGGTTATAGTATAGAGTGTATATAGGGTTATAGTATAAAGTGTATATAGGGTTATAGTATAGAGTGTATATAGGTGTTATAGTATAGAGTGTATATAGGGTTATAGTATAAAGTGTATATAGGGTTATAGTATAGAGTGTATATAGGGTTATAGTATAAAGTGTATATAGGGTTATAGTATAGAGTGTATATAGGTGTTATAATATAGAGTGTATATAGGGTTATAGTATAGAGTGTGTATAGGTGTTATAGTATAGAGTGTATATAGGTGTTATAGTATAGAGTGTATATAGGTGTTATAGTATAGAGTGTATATAGGTGTTATAGTATAGAGTGTATATAGGTGTTATAGTATAGAGTGTATATAGGTGTTATAATATAGAGTGTATATAGGTGTTATAGTATAGAGTGTATATAGGTGTTATAGTATAGAGTGTATATAGGTGTTATAGTATAGAGTGTATATAGGTGTTATAGTATAGAGTGTATATAGGTGTTATATTATAGAGTGTGTATAGGTGTTATAGTATAGAGTGTATATAGGTGTTATAGTATAGAGTGTAAATAGGTGTTATAGTATAGAGTGTATATAGGTGTTATAGTATAGAGTGTATGTAGGTGTTATAGTATAGAGTGTTATAGTATAGAGTGTATATAGGTGTTATAGTATAGAGTGTATATAGGTGTTATAGTATAGAGTGTATATAGGTGTTATAGTATAGAGTGTATATAGGTGTTATAGTATAGAGTGTATATAGGTGTTATAGTATAGAGTATATATAGGTGTTATAATATAGAGTATATATAGGGTTATAGTATAGAGTGTATATAGGTGTTATAGTATAGAGTGTATATAGGTGTTATAGTATAGAGTGTATATCGGTGTTATAGTATAGAGTATATATAGGTGTTATAATATAGAGTATATATAGGGTTATAGTATAGAGTGTATATAGGTGTTATAGTATAGAGTGTATATAGGGTTATAGTATAGAGTGTATATAGGTGTTATAGTATGGAGTGTATATAGGGTTATAGTATAGAGTGTATATAGGTGTTATAATATAGAGTGTATATAGGTGTTATAGTATAGAGTATATATAGGTGTTATAGTATAGAGTGTATATAAGTGTTATAGTATAGAGTGTATATAGGTGTTATAGTATAGAGTGTATATAGGTGTTATAGTATAGAGTGTATATAGGTGTTATAGTATAGAGTATATATAGGTGTTATAATATAGTGTATATATAGGTGTTATAGCATAGAGTGTATATAGGGTTATAGTATAGAGTGTATATAGGTGTCATAGTATAGAGTGTATATAGGTGTTATAGTATAGAGTGTATATAGGTGTTATAATATAGAGTGTATATAGGTGTTATAGTATAGAGTGTATATAGGGTTATAGTATAGAGTGTATATAGGTGTTATAATATAGAGTGTATATAGGGTTATAGTATAGAGTGTGTATAGGTGTTATAGTATAGAGTGTATATAGGTGTTATAGTATAGAGTGTATATAGGTGTTATAGTATAGAGTGTATATAGGGTTGTAGTATTGAGTGTATATAGGGTTATAGTATAGAGTGTATATAGGTGTTATAGTATAGAGTGTATATAGGGTTATAGTATAGAGTGTATATAGGGTTATAGTATAGAGTGTATATAGGTGTTATAATATAGAGTGTATATAGGGTTATAGTATAGAGTGTATATAGGTTATAGTATAGAGTGTATATAGGTGTTATAGTATAGAGTGTATATAGGTGTTATAGTATAGAGTGTATATAGGGTTATAGTATAGAGTGTATATAGGGTTATAATATAGAGTGTATATAGGTGTTATAGTATAGAGTGATATAGGTGTTATAGTATAAAGTGTATATAGGGTTATAGTATAAAGTGTATATAGGGTTATAGTATAAAGTGTATATAGGGTTATAGTATAGAGTGTATATAGGTGTTATAGTATAGAGTGTATATAGGTGTCATAGTATAGAGTGTATATAGGGTTATAGTATAGAGTGTGTATAGGTGTTATAGTATAGAGTGTATATAGGTGTTATAGTATAGAGTGTATATAGGTGTTATAGTATAGAGTGTATATAGGGTTATAGTATAGAGTGTATATAGGGTTATAGTATAGAGTGTATATAGGTGTTATAGTATAGAGTATATATAGGTGTTATAGTATAGAGTGTATATAGGTGTTATAGTATAAAGTGTATATAGGATTATAGTATAGAGTGTATATAGGGTTATAGTATAGAGTGTATATAGGGTTATAGTATAGAGTGTATATAGGGTTATAGTATAAAGTGTATATAGGGTTATAGTATAGAGTGTATATAGGTGTTATAGTATAGAGTGTATATAGGGTTATAGTATAAAGTGTATATAGGGTTATAGTATAGAGTGTATATAGGGTTATAGTATAAAGTGTATATAGGGTTATAGTATAGAGTGTATATAGGTGTTATAATATAGAGTGTATATAGGGTTATGGTATAGAGTGTGTATAGGCGTTATAGTATAGAGTGTATATAGGTGTTATAGTATAGAGTGTATATAGGTGTTATAGTATAGAGTGTATATAGGTGTTATAGTATAGAGTGTATGTAGGTGTTATAGTATAGAGTGTTATAGTATAGAGTGTATATAGGTGTTATAGTATAGAGTGTATATAGGTGTTATAGTATAGAGTGTATATAGGTGTTATAGTATAGAGTGTATATAGGTGTTATAGTATAGAGTGTATATAGGTGTTATAGTATAGAGTGTATATAGGTGTTATAGTATAGAGTGTATATCGGTGTTATAGTATAGAGTGTATATAGGTGTTATAGTATAGAGTGTATATAGGTGTTATAGTATAGAGTGTATATAGGTGTTATTGTATAGAGTATATATAGGTGTTATAGTATAGAGTGTATGTAGGTGTTATAGTATAGAGTGTATATAGGTGTTATAGTATAGAGTGTATATAGGGTTATAGTATAGAGTGTATATAGGTGTTATAGTATAGAGTGTATATAGGTGTTATAGTATAGAGTGTATATCGGTGTTATAGTATAGAGTATATATAGGTGTTATAATATAGAGTATATATAGGGTTATAGTATAGAGTGTATATAGGTGTTATAGTATAGAGTGTATATAGGTGTTATAGTATAGAGTGTATATCGGTGTTATAGTATAGAGTATATATAGGTGTTATAATATAGAGTATATATAGGGTTATAGTATAGAGTGTATGTAGGGGGTATAGTATAGAGTATATATAGGTGTTATAGTATAGAGTATATATAGGTGTTATAGTATAGAGTGTATATAGGTGTTATAGTATGGAGTGTATATAGGGTTATAGTATAGAGTGTATATAGGTGTTATAATATAGAGTGTATATAGGTGTTATAGTATAGAGTATATATAGGTGTTATAGTATAGAGTGTATATAAGTGTTATAGTATAGAGTGTATATAGGTGTTATAGTATAGAGTGTATATAGGTGTTATAGTATAGAGTGTATATAGGTTTTATAGTATAGAGTATATATAGGTGTTATAATATAGTGTATATATAGGTGTTATAGCATAGAGTGTATATAGGGTTATAGTATAGAGTGTATATAGGTGTCATAGTATAGAGTGTATATAGGTGTTATAGTATAGAGTGTATATAGGTGTTATAATATAGAGTGTATATAGGTGTTATAGTATAGAGTGTATATAGGGTTATAGTATAGAGTGTATATAGGTGTTATAATATAGAGTGTATATAGGGTTATAGTATAGAGCGTGTATAGGTGTTATAGTATAGAGTGTATATAGGTGTTATAGTATAGAGTGTATATAGGTGTTATAGTATAGAGTGTATATAGGGTTATAGTATAGAGTGTATATAGGGTTATAGTATAGAGTGTATATAGGTGTTATAGTATAGAGTGTATATAGGGTTATAGTATAGAGTGTATATAGGGTTATAGTATAGAGTGTATATAGGTGTTATAATATAGAGTGTATATAGGGTTATAGTATAGAGTGTATATAGGTTATAGTATAGAGTGTATATAGGTGTTATAGTATAGAGTGTATATAGGTGTTATAGTATAGAGTGTATATAGGGTTATAGTATAGAGTGTATATAGGGTTATAATATAGAGTGTATATAGGTGTTATAGTATAGAGTATATATAGGTGTTATAGTATAGAGTGTATATAGGTGTTATAGTATAAAGTGTATATAGGATTATAGTATAGAGTGTATATAGGGTTATAGTATAGAGTGTATATAGGGTTATAGTATAGAGTGTATATAGGGTTATAGTATAAAGTGTATATAGGGTTATAGTATAGCGTGTATATAGGTGTTATAGTATAGAGTGTATATAGGGTTATAGTATAAAGTGTATATAGGGTTATAGTATAGAGTGTATATAGGTGTTATAATATAGAGTGTATATAGGGTTATAGTATAGAGTGTGTATAGGTGTTATAGTATAGAGTGTATATAGGTGTTATAGTATAGAGTGTATATAGGTGTTATAGTATAGAGTGTATATAGGGTTATAGTATAGAGTGTATATAGGGTTATAGTATAGAGTGTATATAGGTGTTATAGTATAGAGTGTATATAGGGTTATAGTATAGAGTGTATATAGGTTTATAGTATAGAGTGTATATAGGTGTTATAGTATAGAGTGTATATCGGGTTATAGTATAGAGTGTATATAGGTTATAGTATAGAGTGTATATAGGTGTTATAGTATAGAGTGTATATAGGTGTTATAGTATAGAGTGTATATAGGGTAATAGTATAGAGTGTATATAGGGTTATAATATAGAGTGTATATAGGTGTTATAGTATAGAGTGTATATAGGTGTTATAGTATAAAGTGTATATAGGGTTATAGTATAAAGTGTATATAGGGTTATAGTATAAAGTGTATATAGGGTTATAGTATAGAGTGTATATAGGTCTTATATTATAGAGTGTATATAGGTGTTATAGTATAGAGTGTATATAGGGTTATAGTATAGAGTGTATATAGGTGTTATAGTATAGAGTGTATATAGGGTTATAGTATAGAGTGTATATAGGGTTATAGTATAAAGTGTATATAGGTGTTATAGTATAAAGTGTATATAGGATTATAGTATAGAGTGTATATAGGGTTATAGTATAGAGTGTATATAGGGTTATAGTATAGAGTGTATATAGGGTTATAGTATAAAGTGTATATAGGGTTATAGTATAGAGTGTATATAGGGTTATAGTATAGAGTGTATATAGGTGTTATAATATAGAGTGTATATAGGGTTATAGTATAGAGTGTGTATAGGTGTTATAGTATAGAGTGTATATAGGTGTTATAGTATAGAGTGTATATAGGTGTTATAGTATAGAGTGTATATAGGTGTTATAGTATAGAGTGTATATAGGTGTGATAATGTAGAGTGTATATAGGTGTTATAGTATAGAGTGTATATAGGTGTTATAGTATAGAGTGTATATAGGTGTTATAGTATAGAGTGTATATAGGTGTTATAGTATAGAGTGTATATAGGTGTTATAGTATAGAGTGTGTATAGGTGTTATAGTATAGAGTGTTTATAGGTGTTATAGTATAGAGTGTATATAGGTGTTATTGTATAGAGTGTATATAGGTGTTATAGTATAGAGTGTATGTAGGTGTTATAGTATAGAGTGTTGTAGTATAGAGTGTATATAGGTGTTATAGTATAGAGTGTATATAGGTGTTATAGTATAGAGTATATATAGGTGTTATAGTATAGAGTGTATATAGGTGTTATAGTATAGAGTGTATATAGGTGTTATAATATAGAGTGTATATAGGGTTATAGTATAGAGTGTATATAGGTGTTATAGTATAGAGTGTATATAGGGTTATAGTATAAAGTGTATATAGGGTTATAGTATAGAGTGTATATAGGGTTATAGTATAGAGTGTATATAGGGTTATAGTATAAAGTGTATATAGGTTTATAGTATAGAGTGTATATAGGGTTATAGTATAGAGTGTATATAGGGTTATAGTATAGAGTGTATATAGGTGTTATAGTATAGAGTGTATATAGGGTTATAGTATAGAGTGTATATAGGGTTATAGTATAGAGTGTATATAGGTGTTATAGTATAGAGTGTATATAGGGTTATAGTATAGAGTGTATATTGGGTTATAGTATAGAGTGTATATAGGTGTTATAGAATAGAGTGTATATAGGTGTTATAGTATAGAGTGTATATAGGGTTATAGTATAGAGTGTATATAGGGTTATAGTATAGAGTGTATATAGGTGTTATAGTATAGAGTGTATATAGGTGTTATAGTATAAAGTGTATATAGGGTTATAGTATAAAGTGTATATAGGGTTATAGTATAAAGTGTATATAGGGTTATAGTATAGAGTGTATATAGGTGTTATAGTATAGAGTGTATATAGGTGTTATAGTATAGAGTGTATATAGGGTTATAGTATAGGGTGTATATAGGTGTTATAGTATAGAGTGTATATAGGGTTATAGTATAGAGTGTATATAGGTGTTATAGTATAAAGTGTATATAGGGTTATAGTATAAAGTGTATATAGGGTTATAGTATAAAGTGTATATAGGGTTATAGTATAGAGTGTATATAGGGTTATAGTATAGAGTGTATATAGGTTTTATAGTATAGAGTATATATAGGTGTTATAGTATAGAGTGTATATAGGTGTTATAGTATAAAGTGTATATAGGATTATAGTTTAGAGTGTATATAGGGTTATAGTATAGAGTGTATATAGGGTTATAGTATAAAGTGTATATAGGGTTATAGTATAGAGTGTATATAGGTGTTATAGTATAGAGTGTATATAGGGTTATAGTATAAAGTGTATATAGGGTTATAGTATAGAGTGTATATTGGGTTATAGTATAAAGTGTATATAGGGTTATAGTATAGAGTGTATATAGGTGTTATAATATAGAGTGTATATAGGGTTATAGTATAGAGTGTGTATAGGTGTTATAGTATAGAGTGTATATAGGTGTTATAGTATAGAATGTATATAGGTGTTATAGTATAGAGTGTATATAGGTGTTATAGTATAGAGTGTATGTAGGTGTTATAGTATAGAGTGTTATAGTATAGAGTGTATATAGGTGTTATAGTATAGAGTGTATATAGGTGTTATAGTATAGAGTGTATATACGTGTTATAGTATAGAGTGTATATAGGTGTTATAGTATAGAGTGTATATAGGTGTCATAGTATAGAGTGTATATAGGTGTTATAGTATAGAGTGTATATCGGGTTATAGTATAGAGTGTATATCGGTGTTATTGTATAGAGTATATATAGGTGTTATAGTATAGAGTGTATGTAGGTGTTATAGTATAGAGTGTATATAGGTGTTATAGTATAGAGTGTATATAGGGTTATAGTATAGAGTGTATATAGGTGTTATAGTATAGAGTGTATATAGGTGTTATAGTATAGAGTGTATATAGGTGTTATAGTATAGAGTGTATGTAGGTGTTATAGTATAGAGTGTATATAGGTGTCATAGTATAGAGTGTATATAGGTGTTATAGTATAGAGTGTATATCGGTGTTATAGTATAGAGTATATATAGGTGTATAGTATAGAGTGTATATAGGTGTTATAGTATAGAGTGTATATAGGGTGTATAGTATAGAGTGTATATAGGTGTTATAGTATAGAGTATATATAGGTGTTATAGTATAGAGTATATATAGGTGTTATAGTATAGAGTGTATATAGGTGTTATAGTATGGAGTGTATATAGGGTTATAGTATAGAGTGTATATAGGTGTTATAATATAGAGTGTATATAGGTGTTATAGTATAAAGTATATATATGTGTTATAGTATAGAGTGTATATAAGTGTTATAGTATAGAGTGTATATAGGTGTTATAGTATAGAGTGTATATAGGTGTTATAGTATAGAGTGTATATAGGTGTTATAGTATAGAGTATATATAGGTGTTATAATATAGTGTATATATAGGTGTTATAGTATAGAGTGTATATAGGGTTATAGTATAGAGTGTGTATAGGTGTTATAGTATAGAGTGTATATAGGTGTTATAGTATAGAGTGTATATAGGTGTTATAGTATAGAGTGTATATAGGGTTATAGTATAGAGTGTATATAGGGTTATAGTATAGAGTGTATATAGGTGTTATAGTATAGAGTGTATATAGGGTTATAGTATAGAGTGTATATAGGGTTATAGTATAGAGTGTATATAGGTGTTATAGTATAGAGTGTATATAGGTGTTATAGTATAGAGTGTATATAGGGTTATAGTATAGAGTGTATATAGGTTATAGTATAGAGTGTATACAGGTGTTATAGTATAGAGCGTATATAGGTGTTATAGTATAGAGTGTATATAGGTTTATAGTATAGAGTGTATATAGGGTTATAATATAGAGTGTATATAGGGTTATAGTATAGAGTGTATATAGGGTTATAGTATAGAGTGTATATAGGTGTTATAGTATAGAGTATATATAGGTGTTATAGTATAGAGTGTATATAGGTGTTATAGTATAAATTGTATATAGGATTATAGTATAGAGTGTATATAGGGTTATAGTATAGAGTGTATATAGGGTTATAGTATAGAGTGTATATAGGGTTATAGTATAAAGTGTATATAGGGTTATAGTATAGAGTGTATATAGGTGTTATAGTATAGAGTGTATATAGGGTTATAGTATAAAGTGTATATAGGGTTATAGTATAGAGTGTATATAGGTGTTATATTATAGAGTGTATATAGGTGTTATAGTATAGAGTGTATATAGGTGTTATAGTATAGAGTGTATATAGGTGTTATAGTATAGAGTGTATATAGGTGTTATAATGTAGAGTGTATATAGGTGTTATAGTATAGAGTGTATATAGGTGTTATAGTATAGAGTGTATATAGGTGTTATAGTATAGAGTGTATATAGGTGTTATAGTATAGAGTGTATATAGGTGTTATAGTATAGAGTGTGTATAGGTGTTATAGTATAGAGTGTATATAGGTGTTATAGTATAGAGTGTATATAGGTGTTATAGTATAGAGTGTATATAGGTGTTATAGTATAGAGTGTATGTAGGTGTTATAGTATAGAGTGTTGTAGTATAGAGTGTATATAAGTGTTATAGTATAGAGTGTATATAGGTGTTATAGTATAGAGTGTATATCGGTGTTATAGTATAGAGTGTATATAGGTGTTATAGTATAGAGTGTATATAGGTGTTATAGTATAGAGTGTATATAGGTGTTATAGTATAGAGTGTATATAGGTGTTATATTATAGAGTGTATATAGGTGTTATAGTACAGAGTGTATATAGGTGTTATAGTATAGAGTGTATATAGGTGTTATAGTATAGAGTGTATATAGGGTTATAGTATAAAGTGTATATAGGGTTATAGTATAGAGTGTATATAGGGTTATAGTATAGAGTGTATATAGGTGTTATAGTATAGAGTGTATATAGGGTTATAGTATAAAGTGTATATAGGGTTATAGTATAGAGTGTATATAGGTGTTATAATATAGAGTGTATATAGGGTTATAGTAGAGAGTGTGTATAGGTGTTATAGTATAGAGTGTATATAGGGTTATAGTATAAAGTGTATATAGGTTTATAGTATAGAGTGTATATAGGGTTATAGTATAGAGTGTATATAGGGTTATAGTATAGAGTGTATATAGGTGTTATAGTATAGAGTGTATATAGGGTTATAGTATAAAGTGTATATAGGGTTATAGTATAGAGTGTATATAGTGTTATAGTATAGAGTGTATATAGGTTTTATAGTATAGAGTATATATAGGTGTTATAGTATAGAGTGTATATAGGTGTTATAGTATAAAATGTATATAGGATTATAGTTTAGAGTGTATATAGGGTTATAGTATAGAGTGTATATAGGGTTATAGTATAGAGTGTATATAGGGTTATAGTATAAAGTGTATATAGGGTTATAGTATAGAGTGTATATAGGTGTTATAGTATAGAGTGTATATAGGGTTATAGTATAAAGTGTATATAGGGTTATAGTATAGAGTGTATATTGGGTTATAGTATAAAGTGTATATAGGGTTATAGTATAGAGTGTATATAGGTGTTATAATATAGAGTGTATATAGGGTTATAGTATAGAGTGTGTATAGGTGTTATAGTATAGAGTGTATATAGGTGTTATAGTATAGAATGTATATAGGTGTTATAGTATAGAGTGTATATAGGTGTTATAGTATAGAGTGTATGTAGGTGTTATAGTATAGAGTGTTATAGTATAGAGTGTATATAGGTGTTATAGTATAGAGTGTATATAGGTGTTATAGTATAGAGTGTATATCGGTGTTATAGTATAGAGTGTATATAGGTGTTATAGTATAGAGTGTATATAGGTGTTATAGTATAGAGTGTATATAGGTGTTATAGTATAGAGTGTATATAGGTGTTATAGTATAGAGTGTATATAGGTGTCATAGTATAGAGTGTATATAGGTGTTATAGTATAGAGTGTATATCGGTGTTATTGTATAGAGTATATATAGGTGTTATAGTATAGAGTGTATGTAGGTGTTATAGTATAGAGTGTATATAGGTGTTATAGTATAGAGTGTATATAGGGTTATAGTATAGAGTGTATATAGGTGTTATAGTATAGAGTGTATATAGGTGTTATAGTATAGAGTGTATATCGGTGTTATAGTATAGAGTATATATAGGTGTTATAATATAGAGTATATATAGGGTTATAGTATAGAGTGTATATAGGTGTTATAGTATAGAGTGTATATAGGGTGTATAGTATAGAGTGTATATAGGTGTTATAGTATAGAGTATATATAGGTGTTATAGTATAGAGTATATATAGGTGTTATAGTATAGAGTGTATATAGGTGTTATAGTATGGAGTGTATATAGGGTTATAGTATAGAGTGTATATAGGTCTTATAATATAGAGTGTATATAGGTGTTATAGTATAAAGTATATATATGTGTTATAGTATAGAGTGTATATAAGTGTTATAGTATAGAGTGTATATAGGTGTTATAGTATAGAGTGTATATAGGTGTTATAGTATAGAGTGTATATAGGTGTTATAGTATAGAGTATATATAGGTGTTATAATATAGTGTATATATAGGTGTTATAGTATAGAGTGTATATAGGGTTATAGTATAGAGTGTGTATAGGTTTTATAGTATAGAGTGTATATAGGTGTTATAGTATAGAGTGTATATAGGTGTTATAGTATAGAGTGTATATAGGGTTATAGTATAGAGTGTATATAGGGTTATAGTATAGAGTGTATATAGGTGTTATAGTATAGAGTGTATATAGGGTTATAGTATAGAGTGTATATAGGGTTATAGTATAGAGTGTATATAGGTGTTATAGTATAGAGTGTATATAGGTGTTATAGTATAGAGTGTATATAGGGTTATAGTATAGAGTGTATATAGGTTATAGTATAGAGTGTATACAGGTGTTATAGTATAGAGCGTATATAGGTGTTATAGTATAGAGTGTATATAGGTTTATAGTATAGAGTGTATATAGGGTTATAATATAGAGTGTATATAGGGTTATAGTATAGAGTGTATATAGGGTTATAGTATAGAGTGTATATAGGTGTTATAGTATAGAGTATATATAGGTGTTATAGTATAGAGTGTATATAGGTGTTATAGTATAAAGTGTATATAGGATTATAGTATAGAGTGTATATAGGGTTATAGTATAGAGTGTATATAGGGTTATAGTATAGAGTGTATATAGGGTTATAGTATAAAGTGTATATAGGGTTATAGTATAGAGTGTATATAGGTGTTATAGTATAGAGTGTATATAGGGTTATAGTATAAAGTGTATATAGGGTTATAGTATAGAGTGTATATAGGTGTTATATTATAGAGTGTATATAGGTGTTATAGTATAGAGTGTATATAGGTGTTATAGTATAGAGTGTATATAGGTGTTATAGTATAGAGTGTATATAGGTGTTATAATGTAGAGTGTATATAGGTGTTATAGTATAGAGTGTATATAGGTGTTATAGTATAGAGTGTATATAGGTGTTATAGTATAGAGTGTATATAGGTGTTATAGTATAGAGTGTATATAGGTGTTATAGTATAGAGTGTGTATAGGTGTTATAGTATAGAGTGTATATAGGTGTTATAGTATAGAGTGTATATAGGTGTTATAGTATAGAGTGTATATAGGTGTTATAGTATAGAGTGTATGTAGGTGTTATAGTATAGAGTGTTGTAGTATAGAGTGTATATAAGTGTTATAGTATAGAGTGTATATAGGTGTTATAGTATAGAGTGTATATCGGTGTTATAGTATAGAGTGTATATAGGTGTTATAGTATAGAGTGTATATAGGTGTTATAGTATAGAGTGTATATAGGTGTTATAGTATAGAGTGTATATAGGTGTTATAGTATAGAGTGTATATAGGTGTTATAGTACAGAGTGTATATAGGTGTTATAGTATAGAGTGTATATAGGTGTTATAGTATAGAGTGTATATAGGGTTATAGTAGAGAGTGTGTATAGGTGTTATAGTATAGAGTGTATATAGGGTTATAGTATAAAGTGTATATAGGTTTATAGTATAGAGTGTATATAGGGTTATAGTATAGAGTGTATATAGGGTTATAGTATAGAGTGTGTATAGGTGTTATAGTATAGAGTGTATATAGGTGTTATAGTATAGAGTGTATATAGGTGTTATAGTATAGAGTGTATATAGGTGTTATAGTATAGAGTGTATGTAGGTGTTATAGTATAGAGTGTTGTAGTATAGAGTGTATATAAGTGTTATAGTATAGAGTGTATATAGGTGTTATAGTATAGAGTGTATATCGGTGTTATAGTATAGAGTGTATATAGGTGTTATAGTATAGAGTGTATATAGGTGTTATAGTATAGAGTGTATATAGGTGTTATAGTATAGAGTGTATATAGGTGTTATAGTATAGAGTGTATATAGGTGTTATAGTACAGAGTGTATATAGGTGTTATAGTATAGAGTGTATATAGGTGTTATAGTATAGAGTGTATATAGGGTTATAGTAGAGAGTGTGTATAGGTGTTATAGTATAGAGTGTATATAGGGTTATAGTATAAAGTGTATATAGGTTTATAGTATAGAGTGTATATAGGGTTATAGTATAGAGTGTATATAGGGTTATAGTATAGAGTGTATATAGGTGTTATAGTATAGAGTGTATATAGGGTTATAGTATAAAGTGTATATAGGGTTATAGTATAGAGTGTATATAGTGTTATAGTATAGAGTGTATATAGGTTTTATAGTATAGAGTATATATAGGTGTTATAGTATAGAGTGTATATAGGTGTTATAGTATAAAATGTATATAGGATTATAGTTTAGAGTGTATATAGGGTTATAGTATAGAGTGTATATAGGGTTATAGTATAGAGTGTATATAGGGTTATAGTATAAAGTGTATATAGGGTTATAGTATAGAGTGTATATAGGTGTTATAGTATAGAGTGTATATAGGGTTATAGTATAAAGTGTATATAGGGTTATAGTATAGAGTGTATATTGGGTTATAGTATAAAGTGTATATAGGGTTATAGTATAGAGTGTATATAGGTGTTATAATATAGAGTGTATATAGGGTTATAGTATAGAGTGTGTATAGGTGTTATAGTATAGAGTGTATATAGGTGTTATAGTATAGAATGTATATAGGTGTTATAGTATAGAGTGTATATAGGTGTTATAGTATAGAGTGTATGTAGGTGTTATAGTTTAGAGTGTTATAGTATAGAGTGTATATAGGTGTTATAGTATAGAGTGTATATAGGTGTTATAGTATAGAGTGTATATCGGTGTTATAGTATAGAGTGTATATAGGTGTTATAGTATAGAGTGTATATAGGTGTTATAGTATAGAGTGTATATAGGTGTTATAGTATAGAGTGTATATAGGTGTTATAGTATAGAGTGTATATAGGTGTCATAGTATAGAGTGTATATAGGTGTTATAGTATAGAGTGTATATCGGTGTTATTGTATAGAGTATATATAGGTGTTATAGTATAGAGTGTATGTAGGTGTTATAGTATAGAGTGTATATAGGTGTTATAGTATAGAGTGTATATAGGGTTATAGTATAGAGTGTATATAGGTGTTATAGTATAGAGTGTATATAGGTGTTATAGTATAGAGTGTATATCGGTGTTATAGTATAGAGTATATATAGGTGTTATAATATAGAGTATATATAGGGTTATAGTATAGAGTGTATATAGGTGTTATAGTATAGAGTGTATATAGGGTGTATAGTATAGAGTGTATATAGGTGTTATAGTATAGAGTATATATAGGTGTTATAGTATAGAGTATATATAGGTGTTATAGTATAGAGTGTATATAGGTGTTATAGTATGGAGTGTATATAGGGTTATAGTATAGAGTGTATATAGGTCTTATAATATAGAGTGTATATAGGTGTTATAGTATAAAGTATATATATGTGTTATAGTATAGAGTGTATATAAGTGTTATAGTATAGAGTGTATATAGGTGTTATAGTATAGAGTGTATATAGGTGTTATAGTATAGAGTGTATATAGGTGTTATAGTATAGAGTATATATAGGTGTTATAATATAGTGTATATATAGGTGTTATAGTATAGAGTGTATATAGGGTTATAGTATAGAGTGTGTATAGGTGTTATAGTATAGAGTGTATATAGGTGTTATAGTATAGAGTGTATATAGGTGTTATAGTATAGAGTGTATATAGGGTTATAGTATAGAGTGTATATAGGGTTATAGTATAGAGTGTATATAGGTGTTATAGTATAGAGTGTATATAGGGTTATAGTATAGAGTGTATATAGGGTTATAGTATAGAGTGTATATAGGTGTTATAGTATAGAGTGTATATAGGTGTTATAGTATAGAGTGTATATAGGGTTATAGTATAGAGTGTATATAGGTTATAGTATAGAGTGTATACAGGTGTTATAGTATAGAGCGTATATAGGTGTTATAGTATAGAGTGTATATAGGTTTATAGTATAGAGTGTATATAGGGTTATAATATAGAGTGTATATAGGGTTATAGTATAGAGTGTATATAGGGTTATAGTATAGAGTGTATATAGGTGTTATAGTATAGAGTATATATAGGTGTTATAGTATAGAGTGTATATAGGTGTTATAGTATAAAGTGTATATAGGATTATAGTATAGAGTGTATATAGGGTTATAGTATAGAGTGTATATAGGGTTATAGTATAGAGTGTATATAGGGTTATAGTATAAAGTGTATATAGGGTTATAGTATAGAGTGTATATAGGTGTTATAGTATAGAGTGTATATAGGGTTATAGTATAAAGTGTATATAGGGTTATAGTATAGAGTGTATATAGGTGTTATATTATAGAGTGTATATAGGTGTTATAGTATAGAGTGTATATAGGTGTTATAGTATAGAGTGTATATAGGTGTTATAGTATAGAGTGTATATAGGTGTTATAATGTAGAGTGTATATAGGTGTTATAGTATAGAGTGTATATAGGTGTTATAGTATAGAGTGTATATAGGTGTTATAGTATAGAGTGTATATAGGTGTTATAGTATAGAGTGTATATAGGTGTTATAGTATAGAGTGTGTATAGGTGTTATAGTATAGAGTGTTATAGGTGTTATAGTATAGAGTGTATATAGGTGTTATAGTATAGAGTGTATATAGGTGTTATAGTATAGAGTGTATGTAGGTGTTATAGTATAGAGTGTTGTAGTATAAGAGTGTATATAAGTGTTATAGTATAGAGTGTATATAGGTGTTATAGTATAGAGTGTATATCGGTGTTATAGTATAGAGTGTATATAGGTGTTATAGTATAGAGTGTATATAGGTGTTATAGTATAGAGTGTATATAGGTGTTATAGTATAGAGTGTATATAGGTGTTATAGTATAGAGTGTATATAGGTGTTATAGTACAGAGTGTATATAGGTGTTATAGTATAGAGTGTATATAGGTGTTATAGTATAGAGTGTATATAGGGTTATAGTATAAAGTGTATATAGGGTTATAGTATAGAGTGTATATAGGGTTATAGTATAGAGTGTATATAGGTGTTATAGTATAGAGTGTATATAGGGTTATAGTATAAAGTGTATATAGGGTTATAGTATAGAGTGTATATAGGTGTTATAATATAGAGTGTATATAGGGTTATAGTAGAGAGTGTGTATAGGTGTTATAGTATAGAGTGTATATAGGGTTATAGTATAAAGTGTATATAGGTTTATAGTATAGAGTGTATATAGGGTTATAGTATAGAGTGTATATAGGGTTATAGTATAGAGTGTATATAGGTGTTATAGTATAGAGTGTATATAGGGTTATAGTATAGAGTGTATATAGGGTTATAGTATAGAGTGTATATAGGTGTTATAGTATAGAGTGTATATAGGGTTATAGTATAGAGTGTATATTGGGTTATAGTATAGAGTGTATATAGGTGTTATAGTATAGAGTGTATATAGGTGTTATAGTATAGAGTGTATATAGGGTTATAGTATAGAGTGTATATAGGGTTATAGTATAGAGTGTATATAGGTGTTATAGTATAGAGTGTATATAGGTGTTATAGTATAAAGTGTATATAAGGTTATAGTATAAAGTGTATATAGGGTTATAGTATAAAGTGTATATAGGGTTATAGTATAGAGTGTATATAGGTGTTATAGTATAGAGTGTATATAGGGTTATAGTATAAAGTGTATATAGGGTTATAGTATAGAGTGTATATAGGTGTTATAATATAGAGTGTATATAGGGTTATAGTATAGAGTGTGTATAGGTGTTATAGTATAGAGTGTATATAGGTGTTATAGTATAGAGTGTATATAGGTGTTATAGTATAGAGTGTATATAGGTGTTATAGTATAGAGTGTATATAGGTGTTATAATATAGAGTGTATATAGGTGTTATAGTATAGAGTGTATATAGGTGTTATAGTATAGAGTGTATATAGGTGTTATAGTATAGAGTGTATATAGGTGTTATAGTATAGAGTGTATATAGGTGTTATAGTATAGAGTGTGTATAGGTGTTATAGTATAGAGTGTATATAGGTGTTATAGTATAGAGTGTATATAGGTGTTATAGTATAGATTGTATATAGGTGTTATAGTATAGAGTGTATGTAGGTGTTATAGTATAGAGTGTTATAGTATAGAGTGTATTTAGGTGTTATAGTATAGAGTGTATATAGGTGTTATAGTATAGAGTGTATATAGGTGTTATAGTATAGAGTGTATATAGGTGTTATAGTATAGAGTGTATATAGGGTTATAGTATAAAGTGTATATAGGGTTATAGTATAGAGTGTATATAGGGTTATAGTATAAAGTGTATATAGGTTTATAGTATAGAGTGTATATAGGGTTATAGTATAGAGTGTATATAGGGTTATAGTATAAAGTGTATATAGGGTTATAGTATAGAGTGTATATAGGTGTTATAGTATAAAGTGTACATAGGGTTATAGTATAGAGTGTATATAGTGTTATAGTATAGAGTGTATATAGGGTTATTTTATAGAGTGTATATAGGGTTATAGTATAAAGTGTATATAGGGTTATAGTATAGAGTGTATATAGGTGTTATAGTATAGAGTGTATATAGGGTTATAGTATAAAGTGTATATAGGGTTATAGTATAGAGTGTATATAGGGTTATAGTATAAAGTGTATATAGGGTTATAGTATAGAGTGTATATAGGGTTATAGTATAGAGTGTATATAGGGTTATAGTATAGAGTGTATATAGGGTTATAGTATAGAGTGTATATAGGTGTTATAGTATAAAGTGTATATAGGTGTTATAGTATAGAGTATATATAGGTGTTATAGTATAGAGTGTATATAGGTGTTATAGTATAGAGTGTATGTAGGTGTTATAGTATAGAGTGTATATAGGTGTTATAGTATAGAGTGTATATAGGGTTATAGTATAGAGCGTATATAGATGTTATAGTATAGAGTGTATATAGGTGTTATAGTATAGAGTGTATATCGGTGTTATAGTATAGAGTGTATATAGGTGTTATAGTATGGAGTGTATATAGGGTTATAGTATAGAGTGTATATAGGTGTTATAGTATAGAGTGTATATAGGTGTTATAATATAGAGTGTATATAGGTGTTATAGTATAGAGTGTATATAGGTGTTATAGTATAGAGTGTATATCGGTGTTATAGTATAGAGTATATATAGGTGTTATAATATAGAGTATATATAGGGTTATAGTATAGAGTGTATATAGGTGTTATAGTATAGAGTATATATAGGTGTTATAGTATAGAGTGTATATAGGTGCTAGAGTATGGAGTGTATATAGGGTTATAGTATAGAGTGTATATAGGTGTTATAGTATAGAGTGTATATAGGTGTTATAATATAGAGTGTATGTAGGTGTTATAGTATAGAGTGTATATCGGTGTTATAGTATAGAGTATATATAGGTGTTATAGCATAGAGTGTATATAGGTGTTATAGTATAGAGTGTATATAGGGTTATAGTATAGAGTGTATATAGGTGTTATAGTATAGTGTGTATATAGGGTTATAGTATAGAGTGTATATAGGTGTTATAGTATAGAGTGTATATAGGTGTTAAAGTATAGAGTGTATATAGGTGTTATAGTATAGAGTGTATATAGGTGTTATAGTATAGAGTATATATAGGTGTTATAATATAGAGTGTATGTAGGTGTTATAGTATAGAGTGTATATAGGTGTTATAGTATAGAGTGTATATAGGTGTTATAATATAGAGTGTATGTAGGTGTTATAGTATAGAGTGTATATCGGTGTTATAGTATAGAGTATATATAGGTGTTATAGTATAGAGTGTATATAGGTGTTATAGTATAGAGTGTATATAGATGTTATAGTATAGAGTGTATATAGGTGTTATAGTATGGAGTGTATATAGGGTTATAGTATAGAGTGTATATAGGTGTTATAATATAGAGTGTATATAGGTGTTATAGTATAAAGTATATATATGTGTTATAGTATAGAGTGTATATAAGTGTTATAGTATAGAGTGTATATAGGTGTTATAGTATAGAGTGTATATAGGTGTTATAGTATAGAGTGTATATAGGTGTTATAGTATAGAGTATATATAGGTGTTATAATATAGTGTATATATAGGTGTTATAGTATAGAGTGTATATAGGGTTATAGTATAGAGTGTGTATAGGTGTTATAGTATAGAGTGTATATAGGTGTTATAGTATAGAGTGTATATAGGTGTTATAGTATAGAGTGTATATAGGGTTATAGTATAGAGTGTATATAGGGTTATAGTATAGAGTGTATATAGGTGTTATAGTATAGAGTGTATATAGGGTTATAGTATAGAGTGTATATAGGGTTATAGTATAGAGTGTATATAGGTGTTATAGTATAGAGTGTATATAGGTGTTATAGTATAGAGTGTATATAGGGTTATAGTATAGAGTGTATATAGGTTATAGTATAGAGTGTATACAGGTGTTATAGTATAGAGCGTATATAGGTGTTATAGTATAGAGTGTATATAGGTTTATAGTATAGAGTGTATATAGGGTTATAATATAGAGTGTATATAGGGTTATAGTATAGAGTGTATATAGGGTTATAGTATAGAGTGTATATAGGTGTTATAGTATAGAGTATATATAGGTGTTATAGTATAGAGTGTATATAGGTGTTATAGTATAAAGTGTATATAGGATTATAGTATAGAGTGTATATAGGGTTATAGTATAGAGTGTATATAGGGTTATAGTATAGAGTGTATATAGGGTTATAGTATAAAGTGTATATAGGGTTATAGTATAGAGTGTATATAGGTGTTATAGTATAGAGTGTATATAGGGTTATAGTATAAAGTGTATATAGGGTTATAGTATAGAGTGTATATAGGTGTTATATTATAGAGTGTATATAGGTGTTATAGTATAGAGTGTATATAGGTGTTATAGTATAGAGTGTATATAGGTGTTATAGTATAGAGTGTATATAGGTGTTATAATGTAGAGTGTATATAGGTGTTATAGTATAGAGTGTATATAGGTGTTATAGTATAGAGTGTATATAGGTGTTATAGTATAGAGTGTATATAGGTGTTATAGTATAGAGTGTATATAGGTGTTATAGTATAGAGTGTGTATAGGTGTTATAGTATAGAGTGTATATAGGTGTTATAGTATAGAGTGTATATAGGTGTTATAGTATAGAGTGTATATAGGTGTTATAGTATAGAGTGTATGTAGGTGTTATAGTATAGAGTGTTGTAGTATAGAGTGTATATAAGTGTTATAGTATAGAGTGTATATAGGTGTTATAGTATAGAGTGTATATCGGTGTTATATTATAGAGTGTATATAGGTGTTATAGTATAGAGTGTATATAGGTGTTATAGTATAGAGTGTATATAGGTGTTATAGTATAGAGTGTATATAGGTGTTATAGTATAGAGTGTATATAGGGGTTATAGTACAGAGTGTATATAGGTGTTATAGTATAGAGTGTATATAGGTGTTATAGTATAGAGTGTATATAGGGTTATAGTATAAAGTGTATATAGGGTTATAGTATAGAGTGTATATAGGGTTATAGTATAGAGTGTATATAGGTGTTATAGTATAGAGTGTATATAGGGTTATAGTATAAAGTGTATATAGGGTTATAGTATAGAGTGTATATAGGTGTTATAATATAGAGTGTATATAGGGTTATAGTAGAGAGTGTGTATAGGTGTTATAGTATAGAGTGTATATAGGGTTATAGTATAAAGTGTATATAGGTTTATAGTATAGAGTGTATATAGGGTTATAGTATAGAGTGTATATAGGGTTATAGTATAGAGTGTATATAGGTGTTATAGTATAGAGTGTATATAGGGTTATAGTATAGAGTGTATATAGGGTTATAGTATAGAGTGTATATAGGTGTTATAGTATAGAGTGTATATAGGGTTATAGTATAGAGTGTATATTGGGTTATAGTATAGAGTGTATATAGGTGTTATAGTATAGAGTGTATATAGGTGTTATAGTATAGAGTGTATATAGGGTTATAGTATAGAGTGTATATAGGGTTATAGTATAGAGTGTATATAGGTGTTATAGTATAGAGTGTATATAGGTGTTATAGTATAAAGTGTATATAAGGTTATAGTATAAAGTGTATATAGGGTTATAGTATAAAGTGTATATAGGGTTATAGTATAGAGTGTATATAGGTGTTATAGTATAGAGTGTATATAGGGTTATAGTATAAAGTGTATATAGGGTTATAGTATAGAGTGTATATAGGTGTTATAATATAGAGTGTATATAGGGTTATAGTATAGAGTGTGTATAGGTGTTATAGTATAGAGTGTATATAGGTGTTATAGTATAGAGTGTATATAGGTGTTATAGTATAGAGTGTATATAGGTGTTATAGTATAGAGTGTATATAGGTGTTATAATATAGAGTGTATATAGGTGTTATAGTATAGAGTGTATATAGGTGTTATAGTATAGAGTGTATATAGGTGTTATAGTATAGAGTGTATATAGGTGTTATAGTATAGAGTGTATATAGGTGTTATAGTATAGAGTGTGTATAGGTGTTATAGTATAGAGTGTATATAGGTGTTATAGTATAGAGTGTATATAGGTGTTATAGTATAGATTGTATATAGGTGTTATAGTATAGAGTGTATGTAGGTGTTATAGTATAGAGTGTTATAGTATAGAGTGTATATAGGTGTTATAGTATAGAGTGTATATAGGTGTTATAGTATAGAGTGTATATAGGTGTTATAGTATAGAGTGTATATAGGTGTTATAGTATAGAGTGTATATAGGGTTATAGTATAAAGTGTATATAGGGTTATAGTATAGAGTGTATATAGGGTTATAGTATAAAGTGTATATAGGTTTATAGTATAGAGTGTATATAGGGTTATAGTATAGAGTGTATATAGGGTTATAGTATAAAGTGTATATAGGGTTATAGTATAGAGTGTATATAGGTGTTATAGTATAAAGTGTACATAGGGTTATAGTATAGAGTGTATATAGTGTTATAGTACAGAGTGTATATAGGGTTATTTTATAGAGTGTATATAGGGTTATAGTATAAAGTGTATATAGGGTTATAGTATAGAGTGTATATAGGTGTTATAGTATAGAGTGTATATAGGGTTATAGTATAAAGTGTATATAGGGTTATAGTATAGAGTGTATATAGGGTTATAGTATAAAGTGTATATAGGGTTATAGTATAGAGTGTATATAGGGTTATAGTATAGAGTGTATATAGGGTTATAGTATAGAGTGTATATAGGGTTATAGTATAGAGTGTATATAGGTGTTATAGTATAAAGTGTATATAGGTGTTATAGTATAGAGTATATATAGGTGTTATAGTATAGAGTGTATATAGGTGTTATAGTATAGAATGTATGTAGGTGTTATAGTATAGAGTGTATATAGGTGTTATAGTATAGAGTGTATATAGGGTTATAGTATAGAGCGTATATAGATGTTATAGTATAGAGTGTATATAGGTGTTATAGTATAGAGTGTATATCGGTGTTATAGTATAGAGTGTATATAGGTGTTATAGTATGGAGTGTATATAGGGTTATAGTATAGAGTGTATATAGGTGTTATAGTATAGAGTGTATATAGGTGTTATAATATAGAGTGTATATAGGTGTTATAGTATAGAGTGTATATAGGTGTTATAGTATAGAGTGTATATCGGTGTTATAGTATAGAGTATATATAGGTGTTATAATATAGAGTATATATAGGGTTATAGTATAGAGTGTATATAGGTGTTATAGTATAGAGTATATATAGGTGTTATAGTATAGAGTGTATATAGGTGTTAGAGTATGGAGTGTATATAGGGTTATAGTATAGAGTGTATATAGGTGTTATAGTATAGAGTGTATATAGGTGTTATAATATAGAGTGTATGTAGGTGTTATAGTATAGAGTGTATATCGGTGTTATAGTATAGAGTATATATAGGTGTTATAGCATAGAGTGTATATAGGTGTTATAGTATAGAGTGTATATAGGGTTATAGTATAGAGTGTATATAGGTGTTATAGTATAGTGTGTATATAGGGTTATAGTATAGAGTGTATATAGGTGTTATAGTATAGAGTGTATATAGGTGTTAAAGTATAGAGTGTATATAGGTGTTATAGTATAGAGTGTATATAGGTGTTATAGTATAGAGTATATATAGGTGTTATAATATAGAGTGTATGTAGGTGTTATAGTATAGAGTGTATATAGGTGTTATAGTATAGAGTGTATATAGGTGTTATAATATAGAGTGTATGTAGGTGTTATAGTATAGAGTGTATATCGGTGTTATAGTATAGAGTATATATAGGTGTTATAGTATAGAGTGTATATAGGTGTTATAGTATAGAGTGTATATAGATGTTATAGTATAGAGTGTATATAGGTGTTATAATATAGAGTGTATATAGGTGTTATAGTATTGAGTATATATAGGTGTTATAATATAGAGTATATATAGGTGTTATAGTATAGAGTGTATATAGGGTTATAGTATAGAGTGTATATAGGTGTTATAGTATAGAGTGTATATAGGTGTTATAGTATAGAGTGTATATAGGTGTTATAATATAGAGTGTATATAGGTGTTATAGTATAGAGTGTATATAGGGTTATAGTATAGAGTGTATATAGGTGTTATAATATAGAGTGTATATAGGGTTATAGTATAGAGTGTGTATAGGTGTTATAGTATAGAGTGTATATAGGTGTTATAGTATAGAGTGTATATAGGTGTTATAGTATAGAGTGTATATAGGTGTTATAGTATAGAGTGTATATAGGTGTTATAATATAGAGTGTATATAGGTGTTATAGTATAGAGTGTATATAGGTGTTATAGTATAGAGTGTATATAGGTGTTATAGTATAGAGTGTATATAGGTGTTATAGTATAGAGTGTATATAGGTGTTATAGTATAGAGTGTGTATAGGTGTTATAGTATAGAGTGTATATAGGTGTTATAGTATAGAGTGTATGTAGGTGTTATAGTATAGAGTGTTATAGTATAGAGTGTATATAGGTGTTATAGTATAGAGTGTATATAGGTGTTATAGTATAGAGTGTATATCGGTGTTATAGTATAGAGTGTATATAGGTGTTATAGTATAGAGTGTATATAGGTGTTATAGTATAGAGTGTATATAGGTGTTATAGTATAGAGTGTATATAGGTGGTATAGTATAGAGTGTATATAGGTGTTATAGTATAGAGTGTATATAGGTGTTACAGTATAGAGTGTATATAGGTGTTATAGTATAGAGTGTATATAGGGTTATAGTATAGAGTGTATATCGGTGTTATAGTATAGAGTGTATATAGGTGTTATAGTATAGAGTGTATATAGGTGTTATAGTATAGAGTGTATATAGGTGTTATAGTATAGAGTGTATATAGGTATTATAGTATAGAGTGTTATAGTATAGAGTGTATATAGGTGTTATAGTATAGAGTGTATATAGGTGTTATAGTATAGAGTGTATATAGGTGTTATAATATAGAGTATATATAGGGTTTTAGTATAGAGTGTATATAGGTGTTATAGTATAGAGTGTATATAGGTTTATAGTATAGAGTGTATATAGGTGTTCTAATATAGAGTGTATATAGGGTTATAGTATAGAGTGTATATAGGTGTTATAGAATAGAGTGTATATAGGTGTTATAATATAGAGTGTATAGAGTGTTATAGTATAAAGTGTATATAGGTGTTATAGTATAGAGTGTATATAGGTGTTATAGTATAGAGTGTATATAGGTATTATAGTATAGAGTGTTATAGTATAGAGTGTATATAGGTGTTTTAGTAAAGAGTGTATATAGGTATTATAGTATAGAGTGTTATAGTATAGAGTGTATATAGGTGTTATAGTATAGAGTGTGTATAGGTGTTATAGTATAGAGTGTATATAGGTGTTATAGTATAGAGTGTATATAGGTTTTATAGTATAGAGTGTATATAGGTGTTATAGTATAGAGTGTATATAGGGTTATAGTATAGAGTGTATATAGGGTTATAGTATAGAGGGTATATAGGTGTTATAGTATAGAGTGTATATAGGTGTTATAGTATAGAGTGTATATAGGTGTTATAGTATAGAGTGTATATAGGTGTTATAGTATAGAGTGTATATAGGTGTTATAGTATAGAGTGTATATAGGGTTATAGTATAGAGTGTATATAGGGTTATAGTATAGAGTGTATATAGGTGTTATAGTATAGAGTGTATATAGGTGTTATAGTATAGAGTGTATATAGGTGTTATAGTATAGAGTGTATATAGGGTTATAGTATAGAGTGTATATAGGGTTATAGTATAGAGTGTATATAGGGTTATAGTATAGAGTGTATATAGGTATTATAGTATAGAGTGTTATAGTATAGAGTGTATATAGGTGTTATAGTATAGAGTGTATATAGGTGTTATAGTATAGAGTGTTATAGTATAGAGTGTATATAGGTGTTATAGTATAGAGTGTTATAGTATAGAGTGTATATAGGTGTTATAGTATAGAGTGTGTATAGGTTTTATAGTATAGAGTATATATAGGTGTTATAGTATAGAGTATATATAGGTGTTATAGTATAGAGTGTATATAGGGTTATAGTATAGAGTGTATATAGGGTTATAGTATAGAGTGTATATAGGGTTATAGTATAGAGTGTATATAGGGTTATAGTATAGAGTGTATATAGGTGTTATAGTATAGAGTATATATAGGTGTTATAGTATAGAGTATATATAGGTGTTATAGTATAGAGTGTATATAAGTTATAGTATAGAGTGTATATAGGATTATAGTATAGAGTGTATAGAGGTGTTATAGTATAGAGTGTATATAGGTGTTATAGTATAGATTATATATAGGTGTTATAGTATAGAGTGTATATAGGTGTTATAGTATAGAGTGTATATCGGTGTTATAGTATAGAGTGTATATCGGTGTTATAGTATAGAGTGTATATAGGTGTTATAGTATAGTGTGTATATAGGTGTTATAGAGTGTATATAGGTGGTATAGTATAGAGTGTATATAGGTGTTATAGTATAGAGTGTTTATAGGTGTTATAGTATAGAGTATATATAGGTGTTATAGTATAGAGTGTATATAGGTGTTATAGTATAGAGTATATATAGGTGTTATAGTATAGAGTGTTATAATATAGAGTGTATATAGGTGTTATAGTATAGAGTGTATATAGGTGTTATAGTATAGAGTATATATAGGTGTTATAGTATAGAGTGTATATAGGTGTTATAGTATAGAGTATATATAGGTGTTATAATATAGAGTATATATAGGTGTTATAGTATAGAGTGTATATAGGTGTTATAGTATAGAGTGTATATAGGTGTTATAGTATAGAGTGTATATAGGTGTTATAGTATAGAGTGTATATAGGTGTTATAGTATAGAGTGTATATAGGTGTTATAGTATAGAGTGTATATAGGTGTTATAGTATAGAGTGTATATAGGTGTTATAGTATAGAGTGTATATAGGTGTTATAGTATAGAGTGTATATAGGTGTTATAGTATAGAGTGTATATAGGTGGTATAGTATAGAGTGTATATAGGTGTTATAGTATAGAGTGTATATAGGTGTTACAGTATAGAGTGTATATAGGTGTTATAGTATAGAGTGTATATCGGTGTTATAGTATAGAGTGTATATAGGTGGTATAGTATAGAGTGTATATAGGTGTTATAGTATAGAGTGTATATAGGTGTTATAGTATAGAGTGTATATCGGTGTTATAGTATAGAGTGTATATAGGTGTTATAGTATAGAGTGTATATAGGTGTTATAGTATAGAGTGTATATAGGTGTTATAGTATAGAGTGTATATAGGTATTATAGTATAGAGTGTTATAGTATAGAGTGTATATAGGTGTTATAGTATAGAGTGTATATAGGTGTTATAGTATAGAGTGTATATAGGTGTTATAGTATAGAGTGTATATAGGTGTTATAATATAGAGTATATATAGGGTTTTAGTATAGAGTGTATATAGGTGTTATAGTATAGAGTGTATATAGGTTTATAGTATAGAGTGTATATAGGTGTTCTAATATAGAGTGTATATAGGGTTATAGTATAGAGTGTATATAGGTGTTATAGAATAGAGTGTATATAGGTGTTATAATATAGAGTGTATAGAGTGTTATAGTATAAAGTGTATATAGGTGTTATAGTATAGAGTGTATATAGGTGTTATAGTATAGAGTGTATATAGGTATTATAGTATAGAGTGTTATAGTATAGAGTGTATATAGGTGTTTTAGTAAAGAGTGTATATAGGTATTATAGTATAGAGTGTTATAGTATAGAGTGTATATAGGTGTTATAGTATAGAGTGTGTATAGGTGTTATAGTATAGAGTGTATATAGGTGTTATAGTATAGAGTGTATATAGGTGTTATAGTATAGAGTGTATATAGGTGTTATAGTATAGAGTGTATATCGGTGTTATAGTATAGAGTATATATAGGTGTTATAATATAGTGTATATATAGGTGTTATAGTATAGAGTGTATATAGGGTTATAGTATAGAGTGTATATAGGTGTTATAGTATAGAGTGTATATAGGTGTTATAGTATAGAGTGTATATAGGTGTTATAGTATAGAGTGTATATAGGTGTTATAGTATAGAGTGTATATAGGGTTATAGTATAGAGTGTATATAGGTGTTATAGTATAGAGTGTATATAGGTGTTATAGTATAGAGTGTATATAGGTGTTATAGTATAGAGTGTATATAGGTGTTATAGTATAGAGTGTATATAGGTGTTATAGTATAGAGTGTATATAGGTGTTATAGTATAGAGTGTATATAGGTGTTATAGTATAGAGTGTATATAGGGTTATAGTATAGAGTGTATATAGGTGTTATAGTATAGAGTGTATATAGGTGTTATAGTATAGAGTGTATATAGGTGTTATAGTATAGAGTGTATATAGGGTTATAGTATAGAGTGTATATAGGGTTATAGTATAGAGTGTATAAAGGTGTTATAGTATAGAGTGTATATAGGTGTTATAGTATAGAGTGTATATAGGGTTATAGTATAGAGTGTATATAGGGTTATAGTATAGAGTGTATATAGGGTTATAGTATAGAGTGTATATAGGTATTATAGTATAGAGTGTTATAGTATAGAGTGTATATAGGTGTTATAGTATAGAGTGTGTATAGGTGTTATAGTATAGAGTGTATATAAGTTATAGTATAGAGTGTATATAGGATTATAGTATAGAGTGTATAGAGGTGTTATAGTATAGAGTATATATAGGTGTTATAGTATAGAGTGTATATAGGTGTTATAGTATAGAGTGTATATAGGGTTATAGTATAGAGTGTATATAGGTGTTATAGTATAGAGTGTATATAGGTGTTATAGTATAGAGTGTATAGAGGTGTTATAGTATAGAGTGTATATAGGTGTTATAGTATAGAGTGTATATCGGTGTTATAGTATAGAGTGTATATCGGTGTTATAGTATAGAGTGTATATAGGTGTTATAGTATAGTGTGTATATAGGTGTTATAGAGTGTATATAGGTGGTATAGTATAGAGTGTATATAGGTGTTATAGTATAGAGTGTTTATAGGTGTTATAGTATAGAGTATATATAGGTGTTATAGTATAGAGTGTATATAGGTGTTATAGTATAGAGTATATATAGGTGTTATAGTATAGAGTGTATATAGGTGTTATAGTATAGAGTATATATAGGTGTTATAATATAGAGTATATATAGGTGTTATAGTATAGAGTGTATATAGGGTTATAGTATAGAGTGTATAGAGTGTTATAGTATAGAGTGTATATAGGTGGTATAGTATAGAGTGTATATAGGTGTTATAGTATAGAGTGTATATAGGTGTTATAGTATAGAGTGTATATAGGTGTTATAGTATAGAGTGTATATAGGTGTTATAGTATAGAGTGTATATAGGTGTTATAGTATAGAGTGTATATAGGTGTTATAGTATAGAGTGTATATAGGTGTTATAGTATAGAGTGTATATAGGTGTTATAGTATAGAGTGTATATAGGTGTTATAGTATAGAGTGTATATAGGTGTTATAGTATAGAGTGTATATAGGTGTTATAGTATAGAGTGTATATAGGTGTTATAATATAGAGTGTATGTAGGTGTTATAGTATAGAGTGTATATAGGTGTTATAGTATAGAGTATATATAGGTGTTATAATATAAATTTCTTTATTAGCCACAAGGGCACAAAAGAAGGGAACAAATACAAATGAGGAGTTTACATACAGGTATATGAAAATAAAACTATTAATTCAATAACAAATAACAATTGAAATCCCCAATAAGGGGGATGTGTTTCACAGGGGTTGTACACACCCCGAAAAAATGTACAACCCTCATCTCCAGGAGCACCATGAGCGAGTACTCCCTTCTTCTCTTCCTCTTTTTCCTCAACCTACAGGCTTATATAGAGAGAAGGCCCAACCACTCGGGCCATCTTTGCCACATTCACCCACCTTTTATAAAATTTGCTGGGGTACAGCACCTCTCTCTCCATCCTGATTCTTCTTCCAAAATGATATTTGAAAAAACGAATCAGTTGCTCACCGGAGAGGAAGGTGTCTGACCTCAGCCCTTTTAACCTCGTCCACCATATCACCTCTTTCACCATAGCCATAACACATAGGAAAATCGCCTCTCCCTCGTTTTTGAAGGAGGGTGGCGGTTTGATCATGGCAATGGACTCGGTGGTCAACTGGATTGGTCCCACCCGCGACAATAGTCGTTCTACATAGCCCCACAGGTCGGTAACGCCCGGGCAGTGTACAAAAGCGTGTGCGACGGTTTTCTTGTCGCGCCGCATCTCAGACAGATCTTTTTCGAAGAGTCCCTACTCGGGCGCCCGTGTCTGTAGAGCTTGTCTCGAACTGGTAGAGCTCCTCGGTAGCACTGCCAAGTCAGGGACTTTTGGAAGTTGTCCATTGGTCCCGGGCGGGAGGTCCTACCGAACAGACAGGCTAGTTCGTCCTCCTCTACGCCGAGAGTTTCTCCGAGCGTGTCGTCGCACTTGCTGCGGACCAACCCACCATAGAATGTCGAAGTGGAGTCTCCACTGTTCGCCGGGTCCGTTTGCCAGAGGACTGTGAGCGCCTGAGCACATTCGATATGCCAGTCACCCATTTTCCTCGGTCTTTGCTTGACCCAGGTCTGCAGCTCAGTCAGCGAAACGAGTCGTGGGAAGGCTCGCCTCACGAACGGGGCCCACACCGGTTGTCTGGTGAGGAATACGTGGAGGTGCCGCAGCCTGAGCGCGTGTTTGTGCATCATCAGCCACAGCATCCCCAGCCCTCCGTTTGAAGGGTGTTGGCAGCAGATGGATCTTCTCACCAAAGGAGCCCGTTTCTTCCAAAGGAATTAGAAGAGCGCGCGCTCAATTTTGGTGAGCGTTTTGGCTGGACAAGGCACGACGGTCAAGCGGTAGTAGATGACGGACGCTATAAAAGTGTTCGCCACCTCCGCTCGACCTTTCAAGGATAATTTGCACTCGGCCCACTTCTGAGTGAGCGCAAACACCTTGGCCGTCACCTCGTTTCAGTTCTTCTCCACCTGGAGGTCAGGACCAAAACAGACCCGAGCAGCTTTACCGGTCCTTCCGTCCAGCGTCCGACGACGTCATCGGAAGGCATCGGTTTGCCTCTCCACGTTCCAAGTTGCAAACCGACGGATTTGTCCCGGTTCAGCTTCGCTCCTGTGAACCTTTCGTATTCCTCCAGTAAGGTGCCGATCTCCCCGATTTGCGAGGTGCTCGACACCATTACTGTCACGTCGTCGCAGTCCCGGTTCCAAAGGGATGCCCTGCAATAGCTCCAACTTCCGAAGTAGTGGCTCGAGAGTCAGTACGTACAGAAGGGAGGAGAGAGGGTATCCCTGTCGGATGGATCGCGTGATATTGAACGGCTCCGAGAGGTAGCCGTTCACCTTGACCCTTGAGCAGATGTTGCTGTTGTGCATTGCAGCAATCCAGCCCCTGAACACGGGACCGAAGCCTGCCGCCTCGAGCACCGCATCCAGGTAACGATGGTCAACCCTATCGAAAGCCTTAGACTGATCCAAGTTGATCAGGGCCCCACCGAAGCCGGGTTTACACCCAACCCTCTCTATGATGTATCGTATGGGGTGGAGGTTGTCGTGTATGGACCTAGTCGTGATTGTGCATGTCTGCGCTTCTCCCACCAGGTTTTCGACGACAAGCGCCAGCCTCTTTGCCAACACCTTGGCCAAAATCTGTAACTCTGTGTTGAGCAGAGTTATGGGCCGGAAGTTGCCTATGTCATCCCCCTTGATCTCGTCCTTCCTGAGTAACGTGATTACGCCCTTGGTCACAGAACTGGAAATTCTCCCGTTCTGCTGCCAGTTGCAGTAAACCGCTTCCAGGAGACCGGAAAACAAGTCCGGCATTGCTTCGTAAAATTCGTAGGGTAGACCGTCGAGACCTGGAGATTTGCGTTTGCCGCTTTGGCTCAGCGCGTCCCCTATCTCATCGGCCGAAATCGGCCTTTCGCAGAACTTCGCCTCGATGTCCGAGAGTCGCGGTAGGCCGTTGAGGTATGAACCGAAATCCATAGCCCCTCCCGGCGCGCCACCCTGCCCGAACATTTGAACAAAATGCTGCTGAAAGGCCGCGCACATTTGCTTCGGCTCACGTATCACGCGTCCGTCTTGGTCCTTCAAAGACCAAATCGTGGACTTGTTGCCACTTTTCGCCTCCGTCACTCGGGCCCAGCTAACAGCTTTGGCTCCCTCGTTTCCCAGAGCACGTATTTTGCTTCTGACAACGCAGCCTTCATGCTTTGCGTCGAAAAACTGGTCGCTAGCACGTTCTCGTCGCTAGCACGCTGGCTACGTTTCCACTCATAAGTGCCTCTTCTACTTTATCTACCAGTTCCTTTTCGGTCTTATTTCTATCTAACACTAATTCTTTACTAAAACCTATCGAGTCTAATCTAACTGCCCTCTTGAGAGAGTACCACCATCTGTTGTTGACAATGGCCCCCGTCAAGTGCTGCTTAACTAAAGTGCTAATCCGTCTACTGTAGGCTTTGCATGTCGGTAACGACAAGTTCAGCTTCCAGTAGCCGGGTCCCTGTCTCTGGGTTTTGTCAAGGTTGACTAAGCAGGTCACTAATGTGTGATCTGAATAGGCAACCATGAACATTTGTGGATAGCTTAACATGTCCCTATCCTTCTTTCTAACTAGAACCCTATCTAGGTACGATCTAGACGTTCCGCTGCGATTAGTCCACGTCCACAGTGGCACAGTGGGAAAATCTAGTCGATATCTATCGGCCAGGTCAAATCGGCCGATTAACTGTTTGAGGCTGTTACACCCCCCTCTATCGGGACATGCTCCCACATAGTCCCAACGTGCATCTAGGATTCCATCCAGTCCCCCACTAATAGCAGGGAACGGGACGTTCCCATAAAAGTCTCTAGACGTTTGAAGAAGTCTGGCCGCGGTGTCCCGGATGGGGCATATGCGGCCACCAGCCTGAAGGCTCCACCTTCAATACCGTCAACATCTAGGACCACCAGTCGACCCTCCGTGTCCAGATGTACCGTCTGTGTTACGAGGTCCAGGTGTTTCCGCAGCAAAACGGCAACCCCACCCCCACTTCCCGGCTGACAGAGAGATGCGTAGATCTCAAAGTCGTCGAAGATGGGGGCCAGTTGTCGCTCGCTGTGGATCCTGGACTCGCAAATGGCTACTACATCCATGCTGTGCGACCTGAGGTCGTTTAAGAGTTTGCCCTGTTTCCAGGGCATCCACAGGCCGCGTACATTCACACATCCAACTCTTATATTGGCCGTGTTGGTGCTGAAAAGTTAACAGAAGAGGAAAAGAAATCACTCATCTCTTCGTCTCCTGGGGACCAGGCTGCACAATTTCCATGGGGGTGTTGGAAGGGTTGTTTGATGGAGTGGTGGTCTCTGGAGGGTTGGGGACAGAGATATTTGGTGAGGAGGGGTATCTGGTGGGATGGGGGTGGGGGTGGGGAAACATTTTAACAGGACTCGATTGTAGGGTTTGACGCAGGTGTTACCTACGTCGTTAGGAATTTTTTTCTTTTAACTGTTTATGTGTGTCCATAGAGGTCCTAATCATTTTAAGATTAGGATTCTCCGAAGCGTGTGTAAAAGTGTTCCCTTCGGTCTCCACCGAAGGGTTTTTATATATGGTGTCTGTTAAAGTTTTATTGTTAGTATTTATGTAGGTGTAACATTTTTGTTGTGTTGGGTTGCTTTTTGTCTGTGGTTCTTGTGTGTGTTTACGTTTTTTAGTAGGTGTTTTGTTTTCAGGAGGGGGTGTTTTTGTTTGTGCTGTTTGCGTCGCTTGTGTTGGTGTTTGTGTGTTTGTTGCATTTTTGTTTGTGTTATGTCTTTTCTTTTTTCTTTTTACTGGTCGGAAAGGCTCTCCCTCATCGTCACTGGGTGACGATGATGAGGCCTCATCCGTGTTGTTGGGGAGGGGTACGTTTTAGGGAGCTGTTATGTGTGTGGGTGTTTCTGGAGTTGTTTTAGGTGGGGAGGGGTTGGGTGGGACTGTGTTTGTCGTTTGTTTTGTTGTCACTATTTTTTTATGTCGTTGTTGTTGTTGTTGTTGTTGTGGTGGTGGTGGTGGTGGTGGTGAATGTTGTGCTGGTGTTGCAGGTGTTGGTAGTAGTGCCTTTTTTTGGATAGTTAGCCGAGGTCAGGAAGCTCTCAGATGACCCCTGCTTGAGCAGTGGTAACATGAGGGCCGTCTACCCTCGACCGAAATGTTCCGGGATCCTAGCTATTCGTTCTGGTGTCATTTGGACCAGAACTTCCAGGCTAGTTCCGCTGAACAGGTCGCTGAAGGACTTACCTACCGATATTATATAGTCTGTTTCGTGGTTTAAAAATCCACATAGTACCCACCAAATATCAATATTTGGTGTGATACTTTGGATTTTTATTTTCTGTGTTCTTTTCTCCATGTAAGTGGGGAAAAAGGTGAACAGCGGTGACACATTTGGCGACACAGAATATTTATGTGCCGTCAATTAGTCTTTCATTAGAATGGATAAACTCCCGTAGAGTCTACCCTTCTGAATAAAAGCAATGTATTTTAAGGCATTTTTTAAAGCCAACTCAATTTCGCCTTGTGAAAATCGAGTCGGTTTTCGTGTTTTGTTTGAGATTGTCCTGAAAATCACAGTTTTCAAGGCAGCTTCTCTTCGCAAATCTGGGGGGGAGTTTATGGAGTTTGATCCGTTCTTCCCAAAAGTTACATATTGTCTGGCGTTATTCAAAAGTTCATTTGCATTTGAAATATCTATCGGAGTGTAGCTTACCGTTTTCTTTACGGTTTGCGCAAATTATATTTTGTCGTTTACTTCCTTGTTGCGGTTATTGGTCTTGTTGTTGTTATTGTTCTTATTGTTGATGTTGTTGTTGATGGCGTTGTTTTGGTTTGGGCCATTCACAGTTTTCGTGTTGGTGGTGCTGGCGTTGTTGTCAGGGTGTGTTTTAAACATATCGAAGTGTTTCAATACACACACTACAACACACTACACCACGCTACATCACACTACACCTCACTACACTACACTACACTACACTACACCACACTACACCACACTACACCACACTACACTACATCACAATACACCTCACTACACTACACCACACTACACTACACAACACTACACTACACTACACTACACTACACTACACTACACCACACACAACTAAACTACACTAGACTACAAAACACCACACTACACCACACTACACTACACTACACTACACTACACTACACTACACCACGCTACACCACACTACACCACACTACACCACACTGCAACACACTACGCTACAACACGCTACACCACACTACACCTCACTACACCACACTACACTACACCACACTACACCACACCACACTACACCACACTACACTACATCACAATACACCTCACTACACTATACTACACTACACCACACCACACTACACCACACTACACCACACTACACTACATCACAATACACCTCACTACACTACACCACACTACACTACATCACACTACATTACACTACGCTACACTACACTACACTACACAACACTACACTACACCACACTACACTAAACTACACTAAACTACAAAACACCACGCTAGCCACACTACACTACACTACACTACACTACACCACGCTACACCACACTACACCACACTACACCACACTACAACACACTACACTACACCACGCTACACCACACTACACCTCACTACACGACACTACACTACACTACACTACACCACACCACACTACACCACACTACACCACACTACACTACATCAAAATACACCTCACTACACTACACCACACTACACTACACCACACAACACTACACCACACTACACTACACCACACTACACAACACTACACTACACCACACTACACTAAACTACACTAAACTACAAAACACCACACTACACTACACTACACTACACTACACTACGCTACACTACACTACACCACACTACACTACACCACGCTACACCACACTACACAACACTACACCACACTACACCACACTACACTACACTACACTACACTACACTACACTACACCACACTACACTACACTACACCCCACTACAGTACACTAGACCACACTACATTACACTACACTACACCACACTACACTACACCACACTACACCACACTACACCACGCTACACCACACTACACCACACTACACCACACTACACTACACTACACCACACTACCCTACACCACACTACACCACACTACAATACACCAGACTACACTACACCACACTGCACCGCACTACACTACACCACACTACACCACACTACACCACACTACACTACACTACACTACACTACACTACACTACACTACACTACACTACACTACACTACACTACACCACACTACACCACAGCTCAATACACCACACCACAATACACCAAACTACAACACACTACACCACACTACACCACAATACACCACACTATACTACACCACACTACACCATACTACACCACAATACACCACACTACACTACACCACACTACACCGCACTACACCACGTTACACCAGACTACACCACACTACACCACACTACACCACACTACACTACACTACACCACACTACACTACACCACACTACACCACACCACAATACACCACACTACACCACACTACACTACACCACACTACACCTTACTATACTACAATACACTACACTACACCACACCACAATACACCACACTACACTACACCACACTACACCACACTACACTACACCACACTACACCTTACTATACTACAATACACTACGCTACACCACACCACAATACACCACACTACACTACACCACACTACACCATACTACACTACACAATGCTACACCACACTACAGTACGCTACACCACACTACACTACACTACACTACATTACACTACACTACACCACACTACACCACACCACACTACACCACACTACACCACACAAACCACACAAACCACACTAGACTACTATACACTACACTGCACTACACTACACTGCACTACACTACACCACACTACACTATACAACACTACACCACACCACACTACACTATACCACACTACACTACACTACAATACATTACACTACACTACATTACACTATACTACAATACACCACACTACACTACACTACACTACACCTCACTACACCACACTACACCACACCACACCACACTACACTACACCACACTACACTACACTACAATACTCCACACTACACCACACTACACCACACTACACCACACTACACCACACTACACTACACTACAATACAATACTCCACACTACACCACACTACACCACACTACACTATACTACACTACACTACACTACACTACACTACACTACACTACACTACACCACACCACACTACACCACACCACAATACACCACACCACAATAGACCAAACTACACCACACTACACCACACTACACCACAATACACCACACTATACTACACTACACTACACCACACTACACCACAATACACCACACTACACTACACCACAATACACCGCACTACACTACACCACGTTACACCAGACTACACCACACTTCACCACACTACACCACACTACACTACACTACACCACACTACACTACACCACACTACACTACACCACACTACACCATACTACACTACAATACACCACACTACACCACACCACAATAGATCGCACTACACCACACCACACTACACCATACTACACTACACAATGCTACACCACACTACAGTACGCTACACCACACTACACTACACTACACTACACTACACTACATTACACTACACTACACCACACTACACCACACCACACTACACCACACTACACCACACTACACCACACAAACCACACTAGACTACTATACACTACACTGCACTACACTACACTGCACTACACTACACCACACTACATAACACAACACTACACCACACCACACTACACTATACCACACTACACTACACTACAATACATTACACTACACTACATTACACTATACTACAATACACCACACTACACTACACTACACTACACCTCACTACACCACACTACACCACACCACATCACACTACACTACACCACACTACACTACACTACAATACTCCACACTACACCACACTACACCACACTACACCACACTACACTACACTACAATACTCCACACTACACCACACTACACCACACTACACCACACTACACTATACTACACCATACTACACTACACCACACCACAATACACCACACTACACTACACTACACTATACCACACTACACTACACCACGCTACACGACACTACACCACCACCACACCACCACACCAGCAAACCACCACACCACTACACCACCATACCACCACACCACCACACCACCACCACACCACCATCATACCACCGCAACAACACACCACCACCACACCACCATACCACCACACCACCACACCACCACACAACCACACCACCACTCCACCACATCATAACACCACCACTACACCACGACCACCACACCACCTCACCGTCACACCACCACACCACCACCACACCACCACCCCACCACACCACCACACCACTGCACCACCACTCCACCACAACACCACACCACCACACCACCACGCCACTACATCACCACACCACCCCACCATCACACCACCACACCACTACACCACCACCACACCACCACATCACCACACTACTATACCACCAAACCACCACACCACCACTCCACCACACCACTACACCACAGCACTACCTCACCAAGACACCACACCACCGCCACCCCACAACACCACCACACCACCACAACACCACAACACCACATCACCACCACACCACCACACCACCACACCACCACACCACCACACCACATCACCATACCACCACACCACCACACCACCACGCCACCACGCCACCACGCCACCACACCACCACACCACCACTTCACCACACCACCACACCACCACACCACCACACCACCACACCACCACACCACACCACCAAACCACCACACCACCACACCACACCACCACACCACCACCATACCACCACACCACCACACCACCACACCACACCACCACATCACCACACCACCACCACACCACACCACCGCTTCACCACACCACCACACCACCACTTCACCATACCACCACACCACCACACCACCACACCACTACCCCACCATTCACTACACCACCACACCACCACATCACCACACCACCATACCACACCACCACACCACCACACCACCACCACACCACCACTTCACCACACCACCACACCACCACACCACCACACCACCACACCACCACATCACCACACCACCACACCACACCACCACACCACCACACCACCACCACACCACACCACCACACCACCACTTCACCACACCACCACACCACCACACCACCACCCCACTACACCACCACATCACCACACCACCACCCCACCACACCACACCACCACACCACCACCACACCACCACCACACCACACCACCACACCACCACACCACCACACCACACCACCACACCACCACCACACCACACCACTACTCCACATTCACTACAGACTAAAACGTCAATAAATAAATATGTTAGCGACATCAGATACACTTTTTTTTAGTATTGTTTTTATTAGTGTCTGGTAGAGAAGAAGAAATTTTGCAAAAAATTCAAAACAAAAATATTGTTTCTACTTTTGGCACAAGGCAGCAATTATCCCAGTGTATTACTGGTACTTTAATCTATCGACCCCGTAAGGATGAAAGGCAAAGTTAACTTCGGCGGCATTTGAACTCAGAATGGCAAGGGCCGTAACTCTATGCGTCAAAGCATGGCCTCCGACCCTCTACCAATGATGGCTGCAACTCGATTTCGAGTTACTTAAGTACGAGAGTCCTGGTAGGGACTAAAGAGCTACGCCTGGTCTATGGCCAGCAATGCCATGCATCGTAGAAAGTGTTACATATCAAGCGATACCTGTGCTGGAAGCTTTTTTAAGTGAATGAGGATAAATTTGAATTAATCCACTTTAGAAAAGAGGATGTCCTGAAATTGCCATACTCTCTTCCTTCAGGTGAAACTCTCGTGGCATCTAACAATATCAGAGACTTGGGACATAAGCTGGGCCACTCATATAAACAGCAAAGTTGAAAAGGCCTGCTTTGCACGGAGCCAATCCCACTTTCTGAGCATTGAATGCATTTGCTCAAAAGTAAGAACTGGTCTATATCATTGGATGCAATCGAAGTCGCAGGTTTTATATCAGAGTAACCTTCTCATATGTTGATTTAAAACTGCACTATCCACAAGTGTTTTTTAGCCTTCATATCATGTTCTCCTGTTTTATCTGATGAAAACACAAATATTATTGCATGATGATGTTTGTTTTTGAAATGCGCATAATAAAATACATGGAACTCCTTTAACCATCTTTTGATCTTATATTATGTATACTCCAGTCCTACAAACTGTAGAGTGCTTCTTATCCGATATCTGCATTGCTTTATTGTACTACAATAAAACTCACCTCCTACATTATATATATATATATATATATATATAATCTTTGGCAAATAAGAAAAAGTTTTAAAATAAATTTCAAAAAATTCACTGTACTTGATATGGTTAAATAAATGGATAGTCCTTGCGGGCCTCCATTGAAAAGATAAACTCTCGTCAGAAGGTTCTTTTCACTCGGAGAATATAAAATTCCCGAGTTCGAATTACGAATTGGCGCTATTCAAAATTGTTCCCGAGATGAGAGTAAATGATGTGGAAGCAGTTCTGTCCAGTGCCGTGTGCAAAGATAGAAGGCAGAGGCAGGGAGGTCAATCTACTATATATATATATATATATATATATATATATATATATATATATATATATATATATATATATATACAGTATTTTCCGTTGTGTTGTAATATAAATATTACACACAGTAGATTATCAGCTCACGTAGAGTTTGCTCGACGGTTCCAGTTGTAGTTCCAAAAGTAATCCGGAGAAAAATAGAAAGATTTGAATGGATACAGTTTAGTTGAAAGGAATTTATTGACACGTGTTTCTATAACAGTTACATAACCTAAAACAGCTGCTATCTACAAACTTTTAGTTATGCAGACATTCAATATTTCAATGTTATTATTTACTGTCATTTCATCAGAATAATATTACTGAGGACCTATTTAGTTTTTATAGAGAATATTAGGAGGGAGGGGTGAAGTTGTTAGAAGAATAGTTGAAGGAGTGGTTTTTCGATAGCAGTGAGAATTCTTGGTGGCAGTGAGTAATTAGATTCCCATCTGTTGTTTTGACATTTTTTATAGAATATATTATTGGTTATTTTTCTAAATCTATAGAAGGATTAGAGATAGTAAAGATATGCGTGGTTGGTTTTGTGTTTGCACTTAATTAACATTCAGACTTAAATTTTTCTTTCAAGTGTACGTATCCTTTCACCCACGCATTCATACACACATATATTTGCACACCTCTACAAAATACATATACTCACAATTCACATATTCATACTTACATATATATATACACATGCATACACATATGTATACACACATGTATTCATGTACATACATACGCGCTCATGTGTATACATTTTCATACTCAACTTATCTTTATATACACACGTATAGACATACACATATATACATACATACTCTAGTCCATGTGTACACACATACACATACATACACATCTATATACACATACATACATATACACACACATATATATATGTATATATATATATATACATATATATATATATATATATATATATATATATATATATATATATAAGCACTTTAATACATGAATACACTTACATCTAACTATACACATCAAACATATATATATATTTACTTATTTATATACATTTTCACATATATATACATACTTATGGACGTTTTTAGACACATTCTTTATCGCATATTTGCACCTATTCTCATCAGCATATCTTTCCATTATTAGTGTGGTAATTTAAGGTTATTAATATATGTTGAGAAGAGATTGTTTTTATATTTTTCTAACTAGATTAAGGTTTATATAGTTGGGGGATGTCCCTCTTTTATGTAATATTCGGCTTGTAGTGGGAAAAAAAGGGTTTTATTTCTGTGACGGCAGAATAATGTTCGTTCAATTCTGTTATTCAGCAGTTTCTTCTTGTGTGTGATTATGTAATAAATCTCAAGATTACACAATTTGCAGAAATTTTGGCTCCTGGAAAAGCTTTGGGTTTTAGCTAATTTTTCCCATTTTAGGGTAAACTTTTGATCGCTATCCCTGAGCGTCCAAGCTTTTTCTGCTAAAGTTGTTACATTTCTTTGGCTCTGGTGTTTTATTGAGTAAGAATGCCTATACAATCGAGATTTAAACGATGTTGCCGTTGATCCCACGTAATACCACTCGTTGCCTCCGGATTTAATGGTACACTTATAAATAATATTTTTTTCCAGGCAGTTATTGCCGAGGGGGCAGTTGTCAGGATAGGTGCAGTTACAGTTGTGTACGTTGGGTTTTCTCTGGAGTAGTATTGCGGACGAACTTAGGTGTGGTTTATTTATGTTCTGTAGTGTATTGTCTACTGTTTTTTTTTGTGTTCTTTGTACTTAAGTTCTTAGTGTTTTCGTTTAACCTTCTAGTATTGATCTTTTTTATGTGTTGTTCAAGGTTTAACGCTGTAGAGTATGACAGTCTTATAGTGGTAGGGTTTAGGATTTTGTGGTATTTGTGTGATGTGGGAAAATGTCTTTTAATTATTTTAAAGAAGAGTACTGGTAAATTTGTACTAATGGAACTATTGTATTCGGGGTTATACCATAAGTACTCTTTGCATCGCTTTCTATTAGTTTTGTTTGTTGGTTTACTGGTGTGCATACTATGGTAGTAAGTGTGGTTTGGTGTTGTGTTATTATATCTACCTATGTGGGATTTATTTTGGGTGTTTTGATTGTTCCCATCTATGTACTCTATTTTGTTGAGGTAGCCTGCTTTACTAAGGGCGTTATCGTAGTACTCGGCGTGTTCCTTAAATACTTGTATGTTAGAAGATAGACCCGAGATTCTAAGGGAAATATTTTTAGGGATAGATTTAATTATATAGATGGGGTGGTTAGACCCAACATTTACGTATTTGAGATTTTCATTCAATTTATGAAACGGTTTAATCAAACCAGAGTTTAAATTGAGTGTGACATCCAGGAAGTTAACTACTTTAAGGTTGTATTCATACGTTATAGTTAGTCCTATTTCGAGTAGTAGTTTTCTTATATCTTTGCGTAGTTTTTCTAGTTTTTGGTTATTAAGGTTATTAGCTAGGAGGAGAACATCGTCGCGGTATATTCCGCCGTGGAGATTGCTGAATTTTTCCTGGAGTCTAAAGGCGATAAATAACCCCTCAATATCAGTTATTTCCGCCGAATCGTTAGAGCCCATTGTTATGTCAAAGTTAGAGGGTCTATCTTTACGTACCCAATAACTGTTCTCAAATTTGACTATAGTTTTCCTAGCTTCTAATATAATCTTAATTTCATCGTTTGTAAGGTCAGAGTTATCCTTAGCAAACTTAATGGCTCTATTCAAAGTTTCAGGTGATATCGATGAGTAATATTCATCGATATCAAACTGGATAAACTTAGATTTATTCTTATTGCTAATGCTATTAAACCATCTTATTGCTTCTTGGGTCTTCCCCCAGAGTTTAATGTTAACCTTAGCCTTAATTTGGGGGATGATTCTATCTAAGATATATTTGCTTATTTTACCTATATCTGATTTAGAGGGGCAGATTAATCTAATTTTAGGGTCATTATCAAAGTTTACCTTGTGGTCCTTAAGATTGAAGGTGGGTACCGCCGGTAAGAGTGGTCCTGTCCTATCTTCGATTCCGAGATTTTTCACTATTTCGCATGCCTCATCATTGATGTGCTTAAGGGTTACTTCACTCGTTTTTCTATATTTTTTATGTAATTCTTTTCGAATGAAGTTGTTGTATGTAGTGCAATCCATAGTGTATAGGTTTGATGTTTTGTCCGCTTTTACTACAATTCCTTTGGTGTTTTTAAGGTCGTCCAGTAG